>LXHY01000119.1:0-94214 GCA_002093855.1 Fusarium praegraminearum | reverse complement strand
AAAAAAAGGTTATATATAAGTAAAGGAGTTATAATGCCTTTTATAAAATATAATTATTAGGAAAACTTTATCTTTATCTAATCAAGCCCCATTTACACACACATTATAGTAAGATAGCAGATGTTCGAGACAGTAGGCAGGCTGCGATGTCGTTTGCCAAATCAAGTAACGCTTGGTTTCCTTCCTACAGATAATCCTCATAGTGCGGTTGTCTAACCGCTTTCATACCTTCTGTGGCTTTTGGCTTGCTCCCTGTCAACCGTATCTGCTTCTCGGCAGCGCTAACTTCCAAAGAATCATCGCGCACTTAAATGGGAAATCAAAATCGTTTGTATTGGTACCAACTTTGCTATAAAGTAGAATACTTCCAAGTTAACTCTTGACGTTGTAGTTTTCCAACTCTTTCTGCGATGACACGAGTGTCGTTGGATGTACGGATAAATGCGATTTTGGGGACACGTCCATGTCAGAATTTTTTCGAACCACAACAGAGTTCCGTTTTTATTTATGGCATTAAAGGAATTTCACATGGCAGGGAAGCACATGGTATACACTGCTGGATCACCTTCCCTGGCATTAATCGGCTCAACTGACTTATCATGTTCCGACTAACATCCTTGGCCGTAAGGTATCGGAAATCCACTTCTTAATTGGACTGCTACATAGAAACATGTCCAAACCGAAAACTTATAGACCATGGAATGGGGATAATTATTAGTTACATACAGTAAGTCTACAGTACTATTCAAGTGACAAATCTGTAGGGGCATTATCTAAAACTTATCTTATAATCAGGTACGCAAAATAAAGTACCCAGGGGCGCCACCAAATGAACACATGCACATTGCTAATGATATGGAAATTAATCAGAAGTCAAATATCTACTCTAATCATATCTGTCATCATGTGTAATATATTCCTAGGCTGTTCCCGACACTGCAGCTCGGCTGAAGACGTGCATCTTCAGCCCACCGACAGTAGATATAAGACTGACTAAACAGAAAACAGGCTGACTAAGTCCCTGAATAATCATCAAACACAATCACTAAGCCTTCTATTCCTGCAATTATTTAATCAAATCATGCATCGGTTATTTATCCAATAGATAATGGGTCTTGTTATACGAAAACTGCGTTATTTTCATTTATGTTTGCGTTATACCTTGTACCGCCCGAAGTAGCACTATATAAAGTACTGTCATCTCTCAAGGCTCTTGTACTGAACTCTTTCTATACATCCATATTTCATATTACCCACCGAGACCTCTGGCTACCAGGATGTTGAAGTCATTCGTTACTCTCTGCCTCCTACCGGTTCTCGGACTGGCACACTCTCTGCCAGCCAAGACGCTTGGACAACTACCTCTAGGCACTTGGCTCGAGAACATTGCCGTCCGCTCTAATGGAGATCTGCTGGCGACAGAACTCTGGCCCGCAGCCAGTGTCTACACTGTCATCGATCCATCCTGTTCCAAGGGATTAAAAGAACTGGTCACAATCCCCTCAATCCAAGGCATCCTGGGTATCACCGAGCTATCCCCGGCTCCAGGCAAGCCCGAGACGTTTGTCTTTGTCGGCAGCAACGCAACGGGACTCAGTCAGTTGATCCCAGGCACATTCAAAGCCTTTGCTCTGGAGTTCCACTACAAGAAGAATCAAGCCTCGGTGAAGGTCAGGAAGATTAGCGATATGACGGAGAAGAGCACTTTCCTCAATGGGGTGGAAGCAATTCCAGGAGTCCCCGCAGTCCTTGTCTCGGATTCTATCAAAGGGTTTGTCGGCCGCCTTGACACAACAACGGGTGTCTTTGACGACGCTGCCTTTGTGTTTCCAGAGATGGCCCCAATCGCTGCTAATGCGTTTGGTATCAACGGCATCAAGATTCGCAATAACAACCTCTACTTTTCCAACTCCAACGCTGTCAAGATCTACCGAACCGCCATCACAGGCGCTGGTTATCCAGTCAAAGGTTCCAAGCCGCAGCTCGTTGCCGACTTATCCAAGGTCGTAACCTTTATTGACGACTTCGCGTTTGACTTGCAAGGAAACATCTATGCTGCGAGCAACTCAGATAATTCTGTCGTCTTTGTGGATGCCAAGTCTGGAAAGTCACGAATTGTGCTTGGTGGTGTCGATGAGATGACAGTTGCTGGCTCCACTGCTGTGGCATTTGGCCGCACAAAGAAGGACAAGAACACGTATTACGTCTCTACTGGCGGCGGACTGTTCAAGCCTGTGGGAGGAACAAAAACAGAAGGAGCCAAGGTTGTCGCTGCGAAGGCTTGAGGGCACAATGAAGGCTTTGTATCTGTTCCATGTATGACGGATGCAGCCCAGGCAGACAATATATTATCTTCGAGATATCTGAATTGAATATAAGATTCATTGTATCTTAGGTAGCATAAAATATTTATTTTCAGTAATACATCCCGTCATAACTTACTGCTGTTGTCGTCTTCTCAACCACTCATTGTATGCCTCAACACATGACCAACAATACTGCCAATTCAATACTTTAACCACTTCACTTTCAGTACACCTGTCATCTGGACAACGGGCATTTATATCTCGTGACCGGGATCTGGCGTCTCTGCACCGCCTGATGTCCCACTGCCCAGATAGCCAACGTCCACACCGACTACACACATTGTTTATATGGATGAGATGGCACATGTTACTGTGGTATTGAGAAAATGAGCTGCCGAAAGAATTGAACCGTATTATGTATGTATTTAAATTAGGGTGCTAAGTTATCGCGAAAGAAGGAAGTGGAATGGGCTTGTCCAGAGATTAACGCGCTTCTTATACCTTCAATTTCGTGTGATTCACGACATATCTTCAGCAGGTACCTTTTGCATCCAAGGCAATGGATATTTGCTGTGATAAGGTGGCATGCATTGCCAACATGCTCTTTTATCGTTCTCGCATCACGGTTTCATTCATTATAGCAAAGTTGTGGTGGTACGTCGGCCAATGTGGTTGTGAAAATAATAAAATCCTAGGCTAGCCTAGTACGCTTGTCCACCCTGGATTAACCGTCCCAGTTCCATCGAAATATACGAGGTAGTAAAGTATTGTGGTTATCAGATGAAAGACGGTCAGCGTGATACTAACGTCGGCTGTTGTGTCCATGAGGAGAAATCGCACAAGCCAACGATCAACAATACCACCGAGTCGTCCAAACCGGCGCCCTACTGGTTCGTTTGGGGGCTTTTCTTCCTCTCTTTCACCTTCTGTGCCTTGTTGACCATCGTCCACTGGACCCTCTCCTGCTTCTGTCACAGCTTCAGTGGTCTCAGCAGTGTCAGGTTGTAAAGCAAACAATTTGCCCATGCGATTCAAGGCCTTGGCCACAAATATACTCAAGAGAACTGCACATATCATCGAACCCGTAGCCTGAGCCAACTTATTCGCAGCATCAGGTGGCGGTGGCAATGGAGCCTGTGGTCGTGACTTGTGATCTTCATCTGTTTCTGGCTTTCTTGCTGCAGCCAGAGCCATGAGGAAGAGCCAACCCGCCCGAACAGGGACAACATGGGGCGAAGCCGTGACATCAAATCGTCGACGCGAAGCCGCATATATCATCCAGATGAGTAATTGTATTATCAACAACAGGCTGCACACAATTGAAGACCAGGTGCAGATTTCGTAAAATGTGTCTGATAGTTGGAATTTGACGGAGAAGACGATTCTATGCCAGATCCACAGTTGGAATGGAGCCCCAAAAAATGAAACGAGAAGTACAATGATGTCCAGAGAGTTATCGCCATCATCTGGGGGAGTGAAAGGTTCCTCAGGCTCTAAGCCACACAGGTCGATCAGAAGTCTTGTAGTCGTTGCGAAAAAGAAAACAAAGGCGCAGAATTGGGTGGCTGGGACACCTTTCAAGCTGACAGCCTTGATAGTTTGAGGGAACACAGTGAAAATTGAAAGCATCAGCTTGGCGGCAACAACACTGACTTTTGGCAACGCTCGCCGCATACGTTGCACTGGCTTGGGTGCCCTGATAACTCTGTAGGCGCTCATGCACAGCAAGACTGTGTCACAGATCCCATCAAGCAGGGAGACCCCTGGTATACATCGTACAAGATCGATGTTGCCGCCGAAAAGGTCCCGACCCGACATGCGACTGCTGGTTGAGGGGAGGACAACGGCTGCTGCGGCCAATGAAGCGAGGATCCAAAATGCGGATTGACCGCTGACCTCTTGGGGTGATTGTGCTTCAGTGGCCATTTCAACTGGGATATGAATGTGATAGAGGAAAATACGGTCATCGTGTTGCGATGGATGATAAGTGAGACAATGGGTGGCGCAGCAAGAAACAACGCCCCCACCAGATGCTATCTAGTCTGCGGCACAAAGTCCTGATTACTTTCACTGCAAATCTTGGTGGATTTTTGACTTGCAATTTCCTATCCTAATCAGGATCAGAATTCAGGCAGCAGGCAGTCAGAAAAGGTCACAACTTGGATTAGTTTGTGCGACAACGACGTGATTGGAAGACATTTCCTACCGGTGGGAGAAAAAGCAACAAGACAAGAGAGAGGGGAAAAGTGAAAATTGATAGATTGCGAATCACGATTGAAACGTGAGCTTCCATGGATTAGTCCATCTTCTGTTGATCCTGGGCTTCATCCAAGATGAGTAGTTCATTCGTCTTATCTGCAAACACCAGTGATGGGAGTTTCATTGAACATCCATTCGGAATATTTGTATCTATCGTCTGTTATAGATTGGGGATACGCATCGGCATAGTGCTTCTTGCTTATCCCTACAGCCTCATGCGAGATCCATTCCTTGTTTCGCAACTTTATCGACGTTACATCGGTTGACCTGCCGATTCAGATGCTGACCGGTATGAAACTCTGCATATTCGTGTCACTTGCCTTTTCAGCTTGATTTTTCTTGAATATATTAGATCTTGTAGGGAATAGGGCGGCTATGGAAGCAACCGAGAGGAAACACACTGACTTTGGCTTATTGTTGCTTGGTAAGAATGTTTGTTCTCTGGGCATACCTGACACTGGTCTCCGGGTGTACTTATCCACCACATTGATGCCTCGTTTCGGACTATGAAAAAGTAAGTACAGAACTTGTAGAGAAATCCCTGAGGTACCGGATCGACAAATCCCACTCATGGACCGGGCATGCTGTATACCTGCAACACTGAAACCCCTCAGGTTAACAGTGAGGGCGGCCTCAAAATGCATTCCCATAACATAGAAATTGCCTTGATAATCAACAATGTTTTTCATCTCGTTCTCAACATCTCTTTCTTTATTACTTTACCAAAATGAATACAGTAGTATCTCAACAACTCTTCGAAATATGGATTCTTTATGCGATTGGCATCGTCGTTATAGCCGCACGCGTCTTCTGTCGCACAAAGCTCGTCGGCTATAAAAACTATGATTGGGACGACTACCTCGTTGTCCTTGTCGGGGTATGTATGGGTTCGTTCAAAAGGTTCTCGACTAATATCTGTCGTTCGTTAGTTCTTTTGGACCGCTGCAGCCATCTTCTGTCGAATATTTATTCACGACGCCAACGGACGACACACCTCCGATCTAGACTTCGAGCAGCGGAAGAACATGGATAGAAAGGAGTATGAGAATTGGGCATATGGATCTCAAATGTTCTTTGTCAGTCTGATACTCAATGTCGTTATCCTTTGGACCCTCAAGTTCAACATGCTTTGCCTCTACAAGCGTGTTGTTAGAGGTCTATGTACGGAACGCTTTGTCAAACCTTTGATGGCGCAGGTGTTGGTTTCTTTTACCGTCATTATCTTGACTCTGGCTCTGACATGTCGACCTTTCAATCAATTATGGCAGGTTTGGCCAGATCCCGGGCGTAGGTTATCATGTCACCCAAACATCTGGCGTTAGGCTAACGACACTGGAAGCAAAATGCGTTCCGCAAAATCTTACCTTTTTCGTTTTGATCCTATCCTTCAACCTCAGTACAGATGTCTGCATCATCCTGATTCCGATCCCAGTAGGTATTCGCAGTCACTCAAGTCACACCTGCTTACATTGCTTCAGGTTGTACTCGGCATTCAAGCAAATCCTTTGAAGAGGTTCTGTCTGTGTCTGTTGTTTAGTTTGGGGTTCCTTTGCATGTCTGCCGCAATCCTACGATTTATTGTGGTACTTAAAGTGAGTACACTGACTACTCTGGCCCTGACACCATAACGCTGACCATTTGTCCAGTTGAACCAACATGGTGGATCAGTCATATGGTCTCTGCGCGAGGACTGCATAGGCATATTTGTTGGCCAGGCGCCTATGCTCAGACCTCTATTCAAACGTCGCTTTTGGGTCTATACGAACCCAGTATCCGCAAACTCGGTCACCTGGGGAAAGAACGGTCACTTGCAACATGTCCAGAACCAACTTGAAAGCCATGAAGTATATTGGTTGGCGCGCAAGCCCAGTTCCAGGACGCGTGGCCCACATTCTATCACTAGCATTCGGTCCATGACAGGAAGCCAAGAGCAGATCGTGCAGGGGGATCAGGGACCAATTGCAACACCAGAACCACGGTATGATCGTTCAAGCGGCATTGTAGTTGAGAGACGAGTCGATATCGAAGTAGCTGGAGCTGGGGGGACATATACAGTCTTTGCACAAAAGTCAGCGGTAGTGATAGGGCAGAGGCAGATGTAGCTAGATACAGTCGATAGAAGCACATTCACAAAGACATGAAACTATCGTTGAATACTTTATTTTGCAACTTATGAATCAGGACAAAAGCAGGCAAAACGACTGCAAGAAGACTGTATCGAGATGATAAAAAACGTCGAAATGGAAATCGTGAATACACATAAAGAAGTTCCAGACCCATCCGTGTGTACTTTACTTGTTCTGTCTTGCCAACGATAACACATCGACCAAGTTTCTACTTGTGACTGCGCTTGCGCTCACTGCGCTCGCCCCGCTCGCGTTCACTCTTCTCGCTTCGGCGGTGCTTCTTGCTGCTTGATGACTTCTTTGTGTTGGATGTCTGACTCAGGAAGGACTGAGCATCCGAGTCATCTTTGATCTTGGGAGCGGGTTCCTCTACTGGTGCAGGGATTTCGGGCTCAGGGGTGACGTCCTCTTCTTCCTTGGCATCCTCCTGATCACTGCCCGCTGAATCCTCCTTTTCCTTTTCCTTCTCCTCTCTGGGCTCCCTTGGTGTATCTGTGCCGCCAATGACGCGTGGTGCTCGCTTGCTGAGAACTCTGTTGATAGCAAAGGCTGCTAGGGTGGTGCAAAGACTGCCAGCTCCGAGGACTGCTAGAGGGTAATAATCGGCGCCCTTGACTCTTCTAGCGATGGTTGTTGCGACTGCAGCTGCTCCAAAGGTCTTGAGAGATGGGAAAGGCGCACCCTTGACTCGGAGGGTGTATGCTGCACCGGCTAGTGATGCTGTCAAACCAACAAAAGATGTGCTGACTGTAGCTGACGTCTTCCATGGGCTGTCCTCGCGAATGGCGTTTTCGACATGCCTCAAATGAAGAGTCGATGGGTATTCGTCATAACTGGGCAGGTTCATCCAGACATAGTTACTGCCGTTGTGAGTCTCACCATGGATGGCAAGATCGCCCAGATCGGGAAACTCAAGCGCGTTTCGGATGGCGATGGGTCGAGAGCTGGGGATGAGAACATGGAACATAGCCGAGCTGGCGCGTCGGCCGAGTCGCTTTCGGATGAAACGGATGTAAGCGACAAGAGCATCGAGGTTGTCGGAAAATCCGAGGAAGTTGCTGGGAAGAGGCTTATCCTGCAGAAGCTCGTAAAAGTCCGCATGCCACTCTGCGTCGGGGTGGTAGAGGATGTAAAGATGCCTGTCTGAGGATGCGGATCGGCACTGACGACCAACGAATCGGTAGACGTGTCCGGCGAACTTTGATGGCTCACTCTGGTCGACCCAAGACTCAGTTTCCTCCGGTGGCTCAATGCCCATCTTTCGGAGGTTGGAGTCATAAACGACGTTGACCTTGTTGGAGCCGAGTTGAAGCCTCGTTAAAAACCGTTGGAGAGGCTTTGACCACTCAGCGCCTCGGCAAACCTTGTCGAGACCCTTGAGATGAGCGTGGACGGTGGGGACGTTGCCGTAGTCCACGGTCTCGGCGACAATTTCATCACTCTCGCTCTCGTCGCCCAGAGCCCTGGCGCGAGCCGCCTTGGCCTCGAGAAAAACCTCAGCGTCAAATGGGATTTCATAGAGCTGGTGCATCGCGCCGCCGCCCTTTCCAGCGCCTGAAGGGCTGAGAATACGAGCAGCTGCCTCAGTGACTCTCGAGCGTCGAGAGCTCTTCTTGCCGTCGTTTGCTCCCATGATGCTTTGCTGGTGATGGTGCAGATGCAGATCAGATGAGATGAGATGCGGGGCAATGGGGGGTGAGGAGGCGATGTGGTCTCAAGAGACCTTTGGGTGTTTGAAGGGCTTCTGAGACAAAAGGGTTAGTGGCCAGGATGTTTGATAGAGAGAGTCAAGGACCAGGAAGGGACAAACCTAGCGTATGTAGTAGTTAGATCTGTTTTGCTTTGGCGAGCTTGAGTGGTTCGTTGCAGATCGCGGGTTTAAAGGTATCTCGGTAGATTCAAAGCTAGGAATAATGCCAGTGGCCTGGTATCACCATTAGCTAATCATGTTGAGTAATTTAGACCAATTGCAGCTATTAAAAACAAGCTGACTGGAGCATGGATTAGGCGGTGAGGAAAATAAACGGGACTATCAGAGACAAGACATAATAAGTAGAGCACTCTTCTACATGATATAGCACAGCAACTGACCCAGCATTTCTTTCTAGTCTTCAGTTTTCTCTCGCCTTCCAATGCCAACACATGATGTGGCAAAGGCTTCACCGCCTTTAGGCTTTTTTTTACTCTTTGGGCGTTGGGACGTTTCAGGCCTGACATTTGATATGCGTGCCACCTCATCTTTCTGCGCGTGGCACGTACAGCCCGATCCATTTCCCTACGATATGACATGTCTGATCACCTTGACTGACGATTCTTCCCATGTTCTGTCTTGATACGTGGGGTCTGGTCTCTCAGATCTTGGTACCTGAAGACATTGCGTCAGCGCGGGGTCAATTTCAGGTACGCGTCAGTCATTTCGAGTCTAGTCTCTCTTCCGACGCGACCGAGGAAGATGCAAGTAATGCCAACAGACACATGCAACAGAGATACCTAGGATGTGATATGTGAGGCATGTGATACAGAAACTGTATCTTAAATACATCTGCAATCTATGGCTGTAGAACTGATAGATGCTGCTAGCATACACGTGGATAGTCTGACTTCCTCATCAAAGACACAGCAATGATATCCCTCGTACTAAGAATAGACACGGAAAGAATAAACAGGCCGAACCGATCAAGTGGATGACGCTGCAACTGCAACTCCAAGGTAGCGGATTTCATCTCATCTCATATCTAACCCCTGCCACATTGACGTGGTACATGCGGGTCGTAAGGCCGATGCCGCTTCAGCTCATATTGAAGAGTCACGATTCAATGACACAAACGCCGCAAGACGGAGAAATGATTCACAAGCGATGAGAATGGTAGCTCAAGTTTCAATCTATGTCTCATCACACTCTTTTTACATCTATTTTCCTCTTCTCGTCCTTACCTTCCCTCAACAAATATAGACATGTGTTACCCTATACATAAGATGAGATGAACACCATGGTATGTGATTCAAAGCGAGTATTTAATGGATGTAATATACACATGATTCAAGATAGACTCGTTTACGTAGCACATGTTGGCGATAAATTATTCACTTCGGCTTATTGACTTGTTCACTTAGTATTTTCTCCCGTGTTGCAGTACAACAACTTATGGCTCAACTTACATCTGTTTTCAAATCGAATGAGTCTACATTCATACCATTCACCCCAGGACTGTATTTGCATGATTATAGAAAAAACTAAATATTAAAAAACCGGCTTTTCATGTCACGTCATAAAAAAAAACCATGCTACCCAAGCATTCAAGACAGTCTTCCATCTATCAATGTTTCATACACCAAACCCTCAAAAACAGACTCTTTAACAACCGCACCAAATCTGTGAACCGTTAGTGATTGCACACGCACGTGTGATTTATTGAAGCAGACATACCCATGGCATTTTACAGCCTTTTTCAACTTTCGAGCAAGAGCACTCAGACTTCTCGTATCCAAACCGCCAAAGTCTGGTCGACATCGAATAATGTTCCACGCCTGAATCGGCGTCACTTCGCCTTCACTCGACAAGTCCGGCGCCAGACTCAACAATCGTTCAAGCATCTGCGTCGGCAGACTGTTAAAGGTAGCTGATATTGGCGGAGGCGAGCTGATGCTAGGCGACGGGTAATCGCACGCCGCTATTAGCTGAGCGGAAACAGTCAGGGCATGATTGCTAGGCTCGCAAGGTTTGTCCAGGTCGCCGTGCAAGTGATCAAGACAAGGCTCCTCAATCCTTCGGTCTTATTAGCAGGGATTCTTGCGGTATACCATGAGATGAGATGCAAGAGTTACTTACTTTAGTACAAACTCCACGCCTGCTGTCACTTGATCCACATCGCTTATACGACAATTATACGCGACGCCTCTTTGACCAAACAGGATGGGAGGTCTCTGGAAGCTATCAGTTATTCCCTGGAGATCACCAAATGATTCTGGTGATATCATCTGCGGCGATGAGATTGCGTCTCGTGGCTGTGTGCCGCCAAAGTCACTGAAGTGGAATGGCGAGGCACCGCTGGTTGACCCGGTTGTCCTTGACAAAGCGGTACTTTCTGAGGGAGGGTTGCTGCCATCAACAGCCATACCTATCCATTGCCTAGACATCTGTTGTAGGGCATTTTCGAGATCAGAACGCAGTTGCTGACATTCGCGTGTCAATTCTGCTTCCTTGGAGCGCGACTTGGCGAGCTCTTCTTCTAGTGATCTCGTGTATCTGTCTTTGCGATTACGATATGTCCTGTTGTCACGCGTCAGCATCGTCAACAAAGTACAGTCAGCAAATAATCCTCACTGTTGGGCTCGTCGCAGCTGGGCTCGTCTCTTTTCAACTGGATTTTCCTTTGGTTCTGTATGCAAGGCCGTTAATAAGGCTAGACAGGGATTATGCCGATTAGGACTGACTGACCCCCAGGGTTAAAAATCCGGAATATGTTTTTACTCATGGCGTATTTTTTAATATAAGTGAAATAGCAGGAATGGGCAAAACAGGAAGAAAAGATTAAAGATCAATCGAGGTGAGACGTGACTTCAGCTGGAGAGTTTAATGTCACCTTCGCATTAGTCAGGCATCAGGGTTTGACTTTGGATGTGACGGCAAAAGGCCAGGAGAGCGCTAGATGGGACCAAGTTTCAGTTGAGTCTCGTCGGCTTGCAGGCTTGGTTGGTTCTCTCGGCCTGTCGGCTTCTGCCACAAGTTCAGCCCCAGGACTGATGAGAAGATCAAGATTACCGTATTGGGTTAAGCGTGTCGGAGCTCATTCATCCTGTCTCACAGTTTCTACAGCAATGACGAGAAATGTTCAACGGTTGAATGAAGTAAGCACGGTACTCAATATGTGAGGACAACTGGGACATATCATATACGGAGTTGCGATCTACTTTTACTAAGTTCAAATAAAATATTGTTTTAATAAGCTCATTGCACCAACTCCCTCATCTTGTCTCCAACAGACAGTGATGGAACGTGACCAGGTCTTGCTTGCATGTCTTCATGCAGCTTACAGATACCATCACCTGTAAAGTAACCACAATTCAATATCCTCAAATCAACCTCGCTTATTCGGACAATACGCTTATCCTTAACTCTATCAATATCAACCGTTCGTCCCTGCAAAGTTTCACGACTGTTGAATATTATGTTATAGCCCACCGTTGATTATTCTGGGGTCAACCCACTTGCGGTTAGTAAAACCCAGTCATGTTGCATTGAAACAGCAGGTAAAACGGTTCGACGTTGCAATGGAACCGCAACAAGGAAAGTGTGATTACCCTTCGAAAGCGCTTGTTTAATGCAGGGGTGAAGCCAGAACCGCGAAGCACAGGGGCCGAGATGCTTCCCAAAAGGGAAATATCGATTACTCGAGCCTGGGGTTCAGAATTGCAGATCGTCAAGGCCGTTGATATGGACATGTTGGATCAGATTTGCTATAAGAGCAAACAGATCTTGATCTTCATCCAAATCATCTCACTCACTTCCATTCAATTCATCACACTTTACTATTCTTACTTTCTTAGCAGCCGGTCTGCTATTTCTTTGTGCTAATTCCTCCATTCATTCAAAACACTATCTTTTACCTTCAACATGTTTTCGACTTCCATCCTTATCCCAGCATTGCTGTGCTTGACACAAACAGTCAGCAGCCACCCGGCATGCCGTCCAGAAATGAACAACAAGGCAGCCGCAATGGCCAAGGCCGTCTACATTCTCACAAATGACGAGACAAACGGTGTTCTCGCGCTGCCAGTAGGCAAGGATGGTACACTATCCAAGGGTCAAGTTGCAAAGACTGGTGGTGCAGGATCCATTGCTGTGGATGCAGATGGTAACCCTGCCACACCTGACGCGTTGGTTGCCCAGTCCGCACTGACAGTTGCTGGCAATGTAAGTCTAGCATTCTTTTCTACAAACATTGGAGCATTCACTAATCATTTAACCTCAGATGGTCTTCGCTGTCAACGCTGGATCAAACACTCTCAGCATGTTGACTGTCTCGCGCAACGATCCTACGAAACTCCAAATGGTTGGAAAGCCAGTCGATCTACCCGGCGAATTCCCCAACACCGTGGCTGCTTCCGCGAAGAGCAACGTTGTTTGTGTTGGTATGACTGGCGCCAAAGCTGGTGTTTCCTGTGCCAGCTTCTCCAACCAAGGACTTGGCGCTATGGACGAGCTACGCCCCTTCGACATCAAGCAGACAACACCACCCAAGGGACCTACAAACACCGTTTCGCAAGTTCTGTTCTCCGACGATGATAGCATGCTATTCGCAATGGTCAAGGGTGACCCCGCTGTGAACAACACTGGATTTATGGCTTCATTCAACGTCGAGAAGGCCAACGGGGCTGTGTCCGTCAGTAAGAACGAAGCCCGAAGCTCACCCGAAGGAACAGCTGTGCTTTTCGGCTCGCAAGTCATTCCTGGAACCTCAAAGGTGTTTGCCACCGATGCCTCATTCGGCGCAGCAATCCTCGATGTCGACGCCAAAACATGCGAAGCAACAACTGTGGCTACCGGTGCAGTTGAGGGCCAGGCCGCGACATGCTGGGTAGCTATCTCTCCTGTCACCAAGACGGCATTCGTCACAGATGTAGGACGCAACCGAGTTGTGGAGATGAGTCTTGAGGATGCCAGCGTTGTATCTGAGCTTGACCTGACCTGCAATGGTGACCCTGGTCTGATCGACTTGGCTGCCGCTGGCAACTTTATCTATGCCTTGTCCCCTGGTAACGGTACCACTGAGGCTGCTGTGACCGTGCTTGATGTTTCTGGTGGTTCAGGTTCAGCAAAGATGGTTCAGCATTTTGAGCTGAAGGGCATGGCAGGAAAGACTGCTATGGGAATGAAGGTGATGATGTAATGGGGTCGGCAAGTTTCTTGTATAGATATTGTTTTAGTAATTGGATGTTTTGGAATAACACAATAAATTGTTTAATAGTGAGAGTGTCTAATTAATCTGGATTGTGATACTCGTTGGTCACTCCTCCCGTCGGACCAACCAGTAAACGTCAACACGTATCGTAACATGCGATGGGAATACACAAGGCAAGTCCAAGGCTAGTGATATTTGAACTCCCAGGAAGCGCGTTTATAATATGGCAGGATAGTTTATCTACTTCCCGTTCAGTTTCGGCGATAAACAATCGATGTTCATGCTATATGTTTGTGTGTACAAATGTGATAACTTTACGCGTCGCGTTGTACGATGTAACTCTACTCTACCCTGTTTACAGAACGTACATGTTTAACTAAATGTAATCAACAGTCTCAAGCAGTGACAGAAACACTTTTTTAAATGATTCAGAGAATCTTTCTGTGTCTTGTAGGCCATAATTGTCTTCATAGGCCACCACTGATAAGGGCGTTTGAGAGTGAGGCGTATCTGTTGCCAGCTAAGTACTCGTTTCAGAATCAATACCCCAAATATTTCCTCCAACTCTTTTGTGATGTCCTTTCTTTGTATAAACCTGTGTGCCTTATGTTCCAGCCTTCGCTTTCGTACAACATCATGTCATCTTGTCATGTTCATTGGTCTGTTCTGTTCAGCCTCTACCTGCCTGGTCTAAACACATGACGATCAGGATTATGGCTACTCCATGATGCCTTATTGGGATATCATACGGTATTATTCGCGTGTACAAATGGGGGCCCAAGACTGGTCAAAAAGTACTGCTGCTGTACGGTATGAGCACACCTGCTGTTGCCTTGAGTGACTTGGCGGGCGCATCCGATCCTACCGTCGTTACAGAAGGGCTTATCGTGGATGCTACAGCGTCCTTAAGAGATGAATGCATCCATTGAGTCATCATCGATGAGGAACATGAGATGGTGATTACATAGGGAGTGAAGATTGTGGATATCTTATCCTCCCATATGTCAATGCCAACGCATCAGAGACTTCTATAAATGGATCAAAGTAGAATGTATGACGTTACAAACAATGGTGGAGATGAAAGTCTCGAATCTATTACTGTGGCGTCTGGTGAGGTGATAGGACCGCCGTCCCTAGTGATGATAGAGCTTGGTTAAGCGGGCTGATTCTTGGTACATGGCGGATGACCACAAGCAATAGTGACCATCATTTCTACACAGAAACAATGATCATTTTCAAGGCAGGGAATGTCACGTTCCTCATCCTTAAGATTGGTGGCGGACGCCACCAAATATATCGACATAGAAGCAGCTGCTAAACAGATTTACAAGCTTGAATTAAGGTTCAGCCAGGCATCTGATCTTCATTGTGCACAGTCACTTTCCTTAATGATTGAGGGCGCCAAAGAGCGTTGCATTAAACGCCTCCAAGATATATGAAACTTGTATTTTATTTCCGTAATGCAAAATGAGATTGGGTTTAGTTGAAACAGTGATAATCGCAACTCTGAATATCTATAAAATGCTACCACGCGTCAAACACAGAAACATTATCCACAACAACTACCACTCAATCTTCACTTGCAAACATGGTCGCCTTCTTCAAAACCGCGCTGTGCGCTTCTCTACTCTGTATCCAAGCATCGGCCGCTGTCGATCGCACAAACGCTGTCATCAGTGTTCTTGAACAACATAAAGACTTGACTACATTTTACGGACTCTTCACCTCAACTGGACACGGCACTGGAATTCCTGAACCTGCTTTTGAGGCTCGCTTTAATGACAACAACAAGAATGATGAATTTACTATCCTCGCTCCTACCAACGAAGCCATCGCAAAAGTCCCAGGTCTTGCGCAGAAGCTTACCTCTCCGGCTGGCTACCCTCTCCTGGCTGCCCTTTTGCGTACACACATCCTTCCTGGAAAACTCAGCCCGCAACAGCTTTACGGCAAATCTATCATAGCGATTGAGGGCTTCTCGATTGATATCAGCGCAAGTGGTGTCATCACCACCAACACGAACATGATGAGCTTGATTGACTCTGATGTGCGTGCTGGCATGCAAGCCAAACTCTTGAAGGACAGGAGAGGCAACCTCATTCGGATTCCTGCTACGAATGGTGTAGTCTACATGGTCGACAACATCTTCGATCCAATGCTCACCTATTTCGGCGAGGATGCCGCCTCCGATGAGTCTTTGCCAGCCATCAAGCGCTCACCTTCCAAGACAATGAAGGACATCCTTGCCGCAGATCCCCAGACTCTTCGCGCCAGAGAATTACTGAGGATGCATGCGCCTCGTTTCCTCTACGATCGTCTTAACAGGAAGCTCGCCGGAAAGGATAACTCAAAGGTGGTGTTCTTGGTGCCTTCTAACGACGCACTGAAGCTATTCACTAAGAAGGCTGAGGCGAAGAGCAATGCTGATATCACAAAGTTCTTCCTCGCTGCGGGCTATGGAACGATGGATGGCAAGAATATCAAGGGTCGTGCTGGGTTCACGCTCGAGGTTGAGGGAGAAAGAGTTATGAATGCCAAGGTTGAGAAGAGAGAGTGTGGTTCTAATGGTTGTATCTGGAGGATTGGAAGGGTGATCGACTCAGTCTATGGTCTCTTGTAAGGTGGCTCGACTATTTATGTTGTCAATTTCACTCTATATCAAGGGTTGTTTCAAAGCATTATACTGTAAAATGTGGTAAAATATGTACTATAATTGAATGGGTGAAGTTTTTTGTTTGACATGAACAACTCGACTCTAGTCTGCCTTGGAAGTTGTGTTGCCATGCACAAGCCCGTCTTTGCCCTCCATCTTTTGCCACGCGCTCTCTAAAGCATAAACACTAATGCTAACCTTGACATCCTCTGGTAGATCAGTTGTGCTGAAAAGCATGAGTGTCAATGGCTCTGTGGCGAAGAAAGTGTTTGTCACACTGTCGACGCCTCCATTGAGGAACCCTTCAAAGATAGAACGGTCAATCACGCCGCTTGTATTCCATGAGCCATCACTGGCTGCGAGGCTTCCAAGAGACGTCTTGTCAGTGAAGAAGACGTTGTCGAAGCCACGAGTGTTGCCACGGTCCAAGAAGTACACTGGGTCACCGCCGAAGTAGTAGCCTGCCTTGATACTTTCGCCGGAGGTAGGAGACAGGAATGTGAAGTTCATTGATGCTGTCGATGGCATGCCAGCTGGGATACCTGTGACGTTGACTTCCCAATAAATTGCGTTGGACTCAACATCAGAGTAGTCCACAGTCATTGCCGAGTTACCAAAGCTGTCGTTGGAAGCGAGCTCACGGCCCATAACTGGTTCAAGGTCGTAGGGCTTTGATACCAACTTCCAGCCAACGCGCTTTGCTTTGGTCAAGTAGTTCTCACGAGGAAGACTCATCGCGCTTCGCCAGCCTTCATCTCCTGTGGGGACGATTTGTGTATACTGCCAGTTGGATGCCCAAGCGATGGAGACGGGGTTTTCATCCTCAGACAGTCCGTAAAACCATTGTCCGGCGTAGTTATCCTTTCCGAAATCCGCAATGCGCGCAGCAGCGTCAACAGCCTCGAAGTGGGTACCATTGAAGTGACCAGGGAAGTATTCAGTGATGGAACCTCCCAAGGGAGCACCTGGGTTGATGCTGATCGCCATGAGCCACATGTCATCCTGTTTCTTTCCATCTTCATCGATGTACGGGATAGAAATCATGTTGGGACACTCATATTGCAGTCCGAGCAGACCATGGTGGGAGAAGTTGCTGGTGGCGGTCCACTCCTTCAGATCAGAGGACTCAAAGATGCCGATGGCAAAGTCTTGAGGGTATGCAACCACCATGATCCAAGAGTCATTGTAGCGAATGACCTTGGGGTCACGGAACTGGGTAGACGTGCTGTTGATGACTGGGTTTCCCTTGTAAGGTTCGAAGGTGTAACCTCCGTCTCTGGAGTATGCAATAGCTTGATCCTGAACTTCCGGCGATGATAAAGTCTAGATTTTCGTTAATTTCAATCGCGCGCGATGGTGTAGCTGGGTTCGAACTTACGTAGATTGCAACGACTCCGTTGTCTTGGTCAGGGAAAAAGCCCGAAGTGTTGTTCTCATCGACAACAACACTTCCAGAGAAGACATAGGTCTCCTCCTCTGGGGGAAACAAGGCAATGGGTTGGTTCACCCAATGATACAAGTCCTTTGATGTTGCATGGCCCCAGTGTTGGTTGCCAGCGACGATGCCTGTAGGGTTGTACTGGTAGTACAAGTGCCACAGGCCGTCTGCATCGCGGAACATGCCATTGGGATCGTTCATAAAATGCTCAGGTGGTGAAAAGTGGACTTGGGGACGGTAGGTGCCATTGTAGTTGCCGCTGATGGGTGTGCCAGTGGGAACAGCGATTGTGGTGGAAGACTGGGCAATAGCCACAGAGTAAAATTGGGAAAGACCAACAACGGTCGACAAGAGATTGTTCCTCATGGTGTTCTGTTCTGTGATGAGACAAAGCTACTAGATAGAAAGCTTGTAGGACCAAGGTGCCCTTTTATATACATAGAGAAAACATCCTCGGGCCCTTCCTCCACTCTGTTGGTTTCCCGAAGAATCAAAAAGGTGGGCGGGTTCCCCGCATGTGTCTAACCTAAATAACGCTGATCTGGAGAACAGTGATGTCAATGATGCGGGTTTGTATTGGGGTAGCCAAGGGTTGATGGGAAGATGGGGTAACTCTGGCCGAAAGAATGAACTTGGCATCCAGTCCATCGGCCCGACAAGGCGTCGAAGCGAATAGCAATCAGGCTCTAGGTTCTGCAATGACGATCATTTCTCGAACGGACGTGGAATCAGCCGTTAGCCATTTTTTAGCAAAGGCTTCTTGCCCACCTCTTTCCTTGCCGTTAAGCCGTTGTTTATAGCGTCGAGTATAAAAGAAGGCCTGTGAGTTATGGGAGTCCTTGCAAGTTAATTGGGGATGATAGGCCAGCCATGCCTCGGTCATTGAACGGGGACGCGGCATACCGGGGGGTCCGTTGATAATTGAGGCTTTTTCTTTCTTGCCCTTGATCAATAGCGTGATATATGTTTCTTACATGCATTGCCACAACTCATGACTGCTCACACCATGATTTCGGAGGCTGTTACTAGATAGTAAAACAGACCCGAAGGAGAGGTAAAAACCAACAGGGTTTGTCGGGTACATTTCAATCTCGTGCAATGAAATCTTGCGTAGTAAAACAAAAGTGCCAACACGGGGGATATTACAAAGGATGGATACACTCACAGTGGAGAAAATAATCAAAAGTGTAGTGGACGTTGTTAATATACGCGGGTATGAATTGAATGCTACCGAACACGCGTACAGACCCCTAACCCGAGGTAAGTGAGCCAACACGGGCGAGGCTGAATGGGTATACATGAAATATAATCGTGGGACAAACTCGTAGGAAAACATAATTCCAGGTTCTTACCTGAAGTATCTGCAACGTCTTTAGACAACAGGCACAGCAGAAACATCTCCATGCGCTAACCTGTACCCGACCAACACTACCTGGAACTACTTCAGCGAGGGTCACGTAACAAGTCACCCGATTTTAACATATATCGTTCCCGCAGCCAGCCTGGTAGGTGGTAAAAATATTAACACTGCATCTATAGGTAAGCAGGTATCGCTTTTCTATTGTGCGAGAATGAAGTTGATTGTGCCTTAGTTTCCATGACTGCCGACGCAGGGAAGCGAAAGGCAAAATTGCCGTTCAAGTTGTACGAACCACCAAATAGGTAATTGAAATAAGTGATATCGAACGTAGTTATGGCCCAAATATTCTGTATCATGAACTGATATACCAGTCTCATCCTGTGCGCAGCCAGCCACGGACCAAGCCACGTACTCTCATCAAATCTCGTGTCAGCGGGGGCAACTCGTCACCGCTCCTTTATCACTGACCAACACGAGACACTGATTAGAATTACTTTTTTTGATAGGAATATTGGTTTCTCACATAATGACCCCACTCAAGTAGCCAACTGTCATGTCAGGCTGAGTTTGAACGGCTGAAACAGTTTGCAATTTGGAACTGTACGATTAAGTTCAGCAACGCGTCCACGGTCACGTGCGAAACGCCATTTCAAATTACGTCCCCTAAAAAACATACTCTCACCAGGCAACGCCTGACAACAAGACAATAATAACATCCACCACAACTAAACATACGAGGGAACCGCCGTTTTTCACTCATTCAATGGCACAGCCTGTAACTACTCCTGGTATAGTCTGATATGCCCTAATGATTCAACCGGGTGACTAACTGATGATGCAAGGCCTCGAACTCAAGCCAGGAACCTTGGGCAGGCACATATGCCCTGAAAGCCGATTCAGTGAACATAATAACCCAGAGGATGTCCAACGCTTTCCCTCATTTATTTGCCAGCCCGGCTACAAGGAATTCAGCCTCGAGGAACATAGATTCGCTGACTACGTGCTGCTTAATCGCAACTCCGACCGCCCCGTCAAAGCAGACACCCAGTTTCCAAGAAGCAACACTTTGAAATTGTACGCCTACTTCCTAGCTTCCATGACATGCGGAAGAACAAGTACTGACGTAAACAGATTGTCTGGGAAAGGAGTTGAGATCTGTGTCGGCCAGACACCCTCTCAAGACGAGACGTGGTCTCTGCCTGTGAACCTGCTTTCGCACCACTCTGCTTACTTCAAAACGGCCTGCCAGTGGAATGTAAAGGGGCAAATCAATCTGCTCGGGCATGAACCCGCCGTGTTCGGCCTGTTCGTTGAGTGGATGTATAACGGAAGCTACAATGTCGTCGCTTTTCCGAGACATCCCAACATACACGCAAAATGCTGGGTTCTCGGCGACTATATCCTCTGTAGAGATTTCAAAAACTACGCCATGGGCCGTCTCTTCGATGAGCACGTAGCCACAGCATTCGGTATCCCCATCGACTACAAGGATGTGCAGTACGTGTGCAACAGCGCGTCGCCGGACTCCAAGCTAAAACTGTTCTACACGGATTTTGTCACAGATCACTTTGGTGATATCTACAGGCTGCGCGGGTATATGGCAGACTGGGAGAAGTTCCTTGATGATCACCCCAAGATTCGCTCTGCATTACTTCGGAAGCTCAGATATGGTTCACACAAGAAATCTCGTATCAAGGGTGTGACGAAATATATGGAACCAGAGGAGAATTCTTCAGAGTCGGCGTTAAGGGCACAAGTAGACATTGCCGGGTTGGCTCTTGAGAAAAAGGTGGACGAAGTATCAAAGACGGCACTTAAGGACGAGTGTGAGAAGGGAGTAAGTACTAACCCTTACTATATGCCGAGCTCGACGTATCATGGACCGAACAAGAGAAGCTAACAAGTTGCCAGAAACCCGATAAGTTCCACTTCGACGTGAACGCCCTTCCGTCAGTACCGGGTCTCCCTTTATGGAGTACACCCACTGCACCGCCGATACAGTTTTTCTCTACAAAGGGTACAACCGCTCCGACAGTGCTGAATGCTTCTTTGCAGAGTGCCATCAGTTCACCAATGCAGTTTTTTCCTCCAAAGAGTACAGCCGCTCCAGTATCAAATACTTCTCCGCAGGTTACAGCCGCTCCGACAATACACCTTTTTCGTCCACAGGTTAAAGCCGTTTCCCCAGCAGCGAAGTCTGCTTCGCAGGGTTCAGCCGTCCCATCAGCAGCGAATTCCTCACAGGGTGTAGCCGCTCCGTCAGCAGTGAATGCCTCTTCGCAGGGTACTGCTACTCCGTCAGTGTCGGATGCTTCTTCACAGGTTATAGTCGCACCATCAGTACCGAATTCTACTCAAGGTGAAGGCGCTCCGACAATACAGCTTTTTCATCCACAAGTTAAAGCCGTTCCGTCAGCGCCAAATTCTTCGCAGGCTACAGTCGTCCCATCAGCAGCGAATGCCCGAAACGTTACAGCCGTTCCGTCATTGTCGAATGCTTCTCCACAGGCTACAGTCGTCCCATCAGTGCCGAATTCCTCACAGGTTATAGCCACTCCTACAGTACCGAATCTGTCTTTGCAGAGTCCAGCCGCCGTTGCGTCAATACTGAGTGCTTCACCACAGGGTGCAGCAGTTCCGTCAGTGCCAAATGCTTCCTCAGAAGGCACAGCCGTCGGAATAGCACCGAACTCTTCACAGGGTACAGCCGCTCCGTCGGTACCTAATTCTTCTTCTCATGACACAGGTGCCCCAGTGGAGCGGGTTGAAGACGGACAGGAGAAGGAGAGTGTTGGTGATGCAAAAAACACGGTCTCAAATGCAACCCAAGATGAAACGACCAAAGAATCGTCACCGAACGGTAGTACGTGCGGAAGTACAAGCAATGATGGTCCAGAGTCACAAAACACTCCAGGTTCGGGTGAAGACTGACAGGACGGCAATTGATCCATCTTTTCTTGCAAGACACCATATTGAGAAACGGAAGATAACTCTTGTATATACAGAAACCATACCGTCAACGGTTGGCTAAAATCTACATCATAAACCCTAATGAATGAAATTCGAACCCTTTCAACCAGCTTATACTCATTGTGATCCGTCTCATGTCCTTTACTGTTCCAGCGGGCGACCATAAGCGTCACTCGTGATGTCACGACGGGAAACTCCAGCAGCCTCCATAAGCTTTCTGGTGAACTCAATGCGCTCAATACCACGCATGGTTGTGGTTCGTCGCTGCCATCCAATCTCTGTAGGCAGGCGTTCGTTCTCTGCAGTAGAAGTCTTTGTTAGCCTTGTCCGAATGGAAATAGAGCGAAAGGTGACACACTAAACCAGTACTCGATGTACTTCTTCTCCACCGTGCCGGTAGTGCCGTCAGCCATGATCTCGAAGAAGGATGCCATCTCGCCCCAGCTGAACCCGTCAGCCAGTTTAGACAGCGAGTGCTGGGGGTTGGTCTTCTTTGAGGTTGCAAGACGACCCATTCGTGCCTTTGCAACTTGCTCGACTGTGATCATGTCATCGGGGAAGTATGTGAGGGTCTCAGCCCAGACAGTTTTGTTGAATGGGTTTGGGTCGGCAAAGAAAGCGTCAGAGCGACTATAAAAGTTGTGTTAGAGCTGTTTTGTGAAGATACCGACGGTCCAGTTATGACATACCTGATAGAAATATCGTGCTCGAGGATATTGTGACGACCAAGGTCGGCCAGATCGAAAGTACGAGTCGCGGGATAGTCGGGGCTTGTCCTGATGGCCTGGGTGAAAAGAAGGAGAGCATCACTCTTCTCAATATTGAAACCAGCAAGCATTCCATCGGCAAGTTTCTTCAGATCGATGTTCTTTCCGTCACGGGGAAGGTAGCCATGGTTGGCCAGCGTATTAAGGCCAGGGCAAGGACCACGAGCTGATGCAGCAGTTAGATATTGGTAATGGGGAGAGATTCAGAGTTTAACTAGATTGTAAGAACTTACAGTCGTTGGCACCGGGAGCAACCCACTCTTGAGGAGTCCACTCGGCACCAGCCGTGGGAAGAAATTGTGGGAGAGCGAACGCGGGTGCCACTGCGCCAGAGGCAGCAATCAAGGTAGAGAACTTCATGTTGAACTTGGTGGGAAGAAAAGAAGGACTGGTATCGAACCTGTCGACACTGGGGCTCTAGTGATTGTCAAGGAGGAATGAAAGAATGACTGATGTTGAGAACGACTAGTAGTAAGGTAGGTTGTTCCCCACGGCTTTATATCTCAGAGATGGAGCTACTTCCTTGTCACCGAGGCTCAGATATGCCAAGATCCGTCTTATCTACATCAAACTTCAAAACTAAGTTGGAAACAAAATATACTAGATGAACGCCAAACATCAAACAGCAAGCAGTGACAAGATCCTCCATACAAGGTTAATTAGTTATGGCACAGTTGCGATTGGTCGGTAACGGACGATTGCAACTTGACGAGTCACTTTTGTTTGTGAAATTTATATTAATTCTTCGCGATGATTTCCAAATTAGGCAAGGATCCTGACTCCCCACCATCCTTTTTAGTAGTCAATGCATTTGTTTTAGATAATGATTTCTCCGATTTCCAGGACACGAAGCATCATGTGCATGCCTGGGGCTCAAGGGAAGTGGCCGCCACTTAAGATTGTTTCAGGTTTATGGAGAATCACAAACGATCTGCCGACCTTAATGGCTCCAATCGGATTAAATAATGACAGTGTGGCGCAGCGTGCTCGAACAAGGTCGATAAAGTAGAGACATGGACTCACTTTACAGTAGCAGAGAACTTGGCTGACTGGAGTAGAAGAGAGGAAGTTGGTACGTGAGTTTGTACTGCTAGGATCATAATTTTCTGTCATTTATTTATATACAATAAAGCGTAGAGGCCATTGTACTGCTGCCCTGGATTTGCTGCAAGGAACTAATGTGAAAACACAACTGGACTAGCAACTCATCGCTATGAGGGATCACACAAATCCATCAGACCCGTATGCAACCACAGGAACCTTGCAAGCAGATTCACAGGCCATCAAAACACACCACCTCCCCTAAAACAATTGAGCTATGTACGAAGATCCAACACCCCTGCAAAAATAGAAAGAGACACCATCCAAACGCTTAGCCAATCTTGGAGATCAGGAACTCGGGAGCAGGACCCGCAGCGTCGGCTTGGTACATGAAGTGAGGAGCTGTGATCATCAGAGTTCCGGTGCAGACACCATCTCCCATGTTGCAGTAGATAGCAGTGCGGTCCTTGGGGTAGTTGGGAATAGCCTCATTGTTCTGGGCGTTCTTGGTGTATCCGAAGAGGACGCAGCCCTTGACCTGGTCCATGACCTTAGCGTCGAGCTTGGAGATGGCAGCAGCAGCCAAGGCAGTTCCTTGACTAGAAAGGAATCATAGTCAGTAAGGGAGCAATTATTAAGTCGAATCAAGTTCTTTCTTACCTGTATCCACCAGTGACAACTGGAGTGTTAGGGCACTTCTCATTGGCCATGTTGTAAAGACGGACGGCTTCATTGATAGCAGCTGGGGAAGAGCCATCCGGCATAAGGTTGCCAGGAACATCAGCCGTGTATGGGCCACCAACACCTTGAACCCAGACTCCACCCTTGCCATACTTGGCTTCAAGCTTGCTTGCCACAGCGGGACCTGTAGACATACCCTATTCGTTTGTTAGTGAGAGTGTCTCACCAGGGTGAAAGAGACGACTTACCATGTTACCCGGCTCGCCGGTAGCTCTGGCAAAGATAAAGATGGCCTTAGGACAGCTACCAGCAGCACCTTGCTCAAGGTCATTGCGTGTAGATGAGCCACCAAGACCTCCACCAAGACCACCAAGGCCTCCACCTAGGCCTCCACCAGTGAGTCCTCCCCCGAGACCACTACCGAGGCCACCACCTAGACCACTGCCGAGACCACTGCCAAGACCACTACCAAACTGACGGGCCTTGACGTCCCCAGTAGGATGAGCGCTGGCCATGCCAACCATGAAGGAAAGAGCTGAGAAGAACTTCATATTGAGTATGTGGGAAATATGACTGCTGTGCAAGAGAAAGATAGTGGGAGAGAAATGAAAGACAAGAGTCTGTAAGAGGACCGGCCTGTTGGTTTCGAAAGAATGTATGAACTGTGCTGAAGGAAGTGGCTTGGGATGAGGAGGAAGTGTCTTAGTTCGTGGGGATAAGGAATGTTCTTATAGCCTCGCAAACGACTTCCTGATATCCATTATCTTGCCGTCTTTCCGACTCTCCTACAAAATTACAAAGGAGTCTTACAGGACTCGACTGTTTCTTGGCTCTTTCGATTTTGGCTAAGCAATGCCGTTTCATCCCCACTCGCGTGCCGAACAGACTGGGGGTAGTAGACTAAAACGCCGTAACCGTACTGTAGATCTCGGATTCCTCCGATTTTGCGGTTAGTGTTCGTTTCTTAGCGCGAGTCGAACTGAAACAAGGTCATAGCAAAAGAAAAAGTACTACTCCGTACACGTGGACAAATACCTGTCATTGTGGCTGTAGGAAGTTATCCCGCATTGTAAATCAAGGCCAGCCGGTGTTTCTATCCATATTTACTACTAAACAGGACTCGAGATGAAACAATGCCCTTGCGGAAAGACGGCTAGACGGCTGAAGATGAACGCTAATGTTCCGATGGCCATAGCAAATTGTTCTAGAAGAAACTACGGTTGATCTATAGCAGTCTTTGGATTTATCTCAGGTAAACCTCGGTCCGACATACTTCTCCTTGTTGAGTATGAGTAGCGAGATAAGATGTGTTTTCTTTTTCTTTGTGGGTCGTCTTGAATCTATCACCTAACTAGACTAACGTGTAAAGGACAGAACCAGCAACGCAGAATTTGGCAACTTGTGCATCTGATGTCTTTGTCGAAAAGACATAAACCCAAGCTTTCAGTCTTGGTAGGAACTCTCAAGTAAAGTGGTCTGACGTATATGGGGCAAACGTTACTGACAGCTTTGTTTCTACGTCAGACGCTGTATTATTATCTCCACCACTTGGGATGGCGGCAGTGCGCTTTGACAGGTGCTTCGCGTGTTTATCTATTCGCGGTTAGACCACCAAGCCTAGAACATCGGACTGACAAATTAATCTCTGACATTTCCACCAGTCATCGGGATAATAATAGCTTGTGTTTGTTGCTTGGGATGACAGGGTTGTAGTTTCACCATATCTGTGGCGGCGATCGCACCTCGGCATTGGATGACATGAGTCAGGTCATTTCTCAGATTCGTATTGTCTTGTTGTCTAAAGAATAGTTCCAGGCCGCACGTGCCAGGAACTTGTATCTGACTCGTCCATTGATGAGGTTTTGGGCCTATTTGCACGCGTGTCAAGAGTAGCGGGAAAAGGAAATATTGTAGTAGAAATATGGCTATTTTCATAGCATTGAAATTAGTTACATGAAGGGAGGGAAGTCACTGACACTGGGGTATACTGGTATCAAGACAGACAAAGACAATAATCATAGCAAGTCTAAAAGCCTGATAACTGCGACGGACATTTGATCTGTATTATATATGCCGCTTTCTGGAAGCAAAATTAAACTAATCAATCACCTTGCCAGTCATCTCGACCTCATTCTTCTTTCCGAGAACTTCCTTCTCCTGATGAACGGCAACATGATTGTTGAGCAAATGGCTCGGATCGTGGATGAAGGCGGCAGCAATCATAGCCACGACACCCAAAGGAATTGTAGACAAAAACACAGTTCTGAATGCCTTTGCGTAGGTGTTCTTGAAGGCGATATTTGTTGCGTGAAGAACTGACTCTGTAACCCCTGGTACCTTGGCCATGGCGAAAGGCACACCAACCGCGTTCTGAATTACTGCGGGGATCAGAGATGGTAAGTCTTTCGCAGAGTATCCCGCGCCAACAGCAGCCCCAGCAATGTTCTTAGCAAGGTCGCGGTTAATGATAGAGGTCACAATCGTGCTGAACATGGCGTTGCCCAATGATCCGCCAGCGCTGCGGAACGTTCCCATCAGTCCGGCTGAGACTCCAAGCTCCTCTTGTGGAACCAACAAGCCAGAAGAGACATAAGACAAAACGGTAAGCCAGGTAAAGCAGGCCTGACCGAACATGGGCAAGAGCATCCAACCGTTTCTGTTGTGGGGGATCACGCTGGCGTATGATGCGGTGAAGGCGGTCTGAAGCAGAAGGGCGAAGAGGAATTGATATCGGATGTGCTTAATCTTATGAACCAACGTGGGCATAATCCAACCTCCAATGATACCCGAGACATTGGCAGGAATAGAGATATAACCAATTTCAGCAAGGTCGTTTGTAAACATGAACAAAGTGCCCTGGTTGCCAAGCGTGACCATTGCCTGCCAGATCATACCGCAAACAAAAAGGATAACAAGATATACAGTGAACTCCCTGTACATACGGAAGAGCTTGAGCGGGAAAAGAGGCTTCCTCGCGATAGTAAAGTCGTAGATAAATGCCGCGATGAAAACACAGGCACCGATCGAGATACACGATGCCACAAGTGCCGTGGACCTGTGAGTGGCGCCAAGAAACGTGACGCCGACCAGGAACAAGGTAAGACCAGTGGCGAAGAGTAGTAGTCCGATATAGTCAAGCTCTTTGACTTGTTGCCATCGTGTTTTCTCGAAGTCGTGCTGCGGGCGTGACGGAGGGAAGTAGCAGATAAATGTGCCGAGAAGACATACAGCAGCGTACATGATGGTGATGTAGTAACACCATCTCCATGTTGCCTTGAGATAGAGTTGGGTTGCAATCAGGCCACTGAGAGAACCCCATGGGATAGTGATGCAGAACTCGGTCCATCCGATGCCAATTCCTCTAGATAAGATGTATTAATATCTGACAAGGGTGAGATCTGGTAAGGTACGCACCTGTATTTATTCGGGAGAAGCTCGCTGATGCCAGGATAAGCCACCATGATAACGCCGGCGCCAAATCCTACGAGAGTCGTTCCGGTAACAATTCGTAATGTCGTCTCGGCAAAAGCGCAAACGATCTGTTCCAAGATTGTTAGATCATCCGTCTTCCTCGTCAAGATAGTGTTCCATCACTTACTGCACCGACCAGGATGATAGTCTGGCCACTCAGAAGAACCCATCGACGACCAAAGACATCGCTCAGGCCTCCAGCTACGGAGAACGAAACAGCTGCGCCGATTGACCAACCACCAGGAATCCAAGCGATGTTATCTGTATCTCCGAGATCCCTGCCAATTTGTTGAATGATCTGAGTCGGCATGAGAAATGCCGTTGCGATAGCGGGTATGTACGTCAGGCCCATGAACTGCAGACAAGGTTCAAGTCAGCCGTGGTCGGGTCGTTGTTCAATCCGTAGTTACTTACGAAGACTGCCAAGATGGTGGACCAGGCAACCTTGGGATTCTCCTCGAATTCGGAGTTTTCGACATGCTGAATGACTGAAGATTGATCCTCCGACTGGCCGAGAGCTGGCTTCTTTGTATCGCTGGTGGGCGCAGGCATTTCCGGTTGAGACGCCATGCCGATGGCTATGAGTCTTTGATCAGAGTGATTGCAGAATATATAGATCGTGAAACTCAGATATACTCTGAATGGTCTGTCTGAGAAGAGCTAACAATCTGGGGAAAACGCTCGGTCTCTGGCGTTATATACTTCAAGATCTCACTGTCAACAATTACCCCAGGAAATTGAAATGCGGAGAGGCTTGAAACTAGTCCCCTCAAACGTGGAGAAGTTCAAGATACCCCGCGATCTTGTTTGTAAAGACCTCGGTCAGGATGTATGTAGCAAGTGGTAAAAGGGGTCGAAGGTTTATCATTAGTGCCGGTTTGCCGTGTCTGGGTTTAAAATGAAGTTAGACTAGATCGGGTTATACTTCGCGCCGCTATCGAGAAGTCGAGACGCAGATCGGTACGCGAGGCGTCGGGAGAAAGGCCCACAAGGGTATGGCATGCTTGTCCGAAACATGCAATAATTAAATGGAATCAATAGATAAGGCTTGGTAATACTTGACATACTTGGTGTTGAGGCTCCCATTGGTTGAAGATCTCGGTATTTGGGATACCGAGATGGGTGGTGGAAAGCGGGATAAGCCAGTTCATATAAAGCTTAAGCTACTTGCTGCTTCGGTTATTTGTTTCTTCGGTTGTTCTTTGCGGTAGTTGTTCAAAATGGCCTCTATTCAAGGTAAGTGAATGACGCATACTTACAAATGCTCACTATCAGCACAAACCGACGGATAGTAGTGCTTGACCAAGATGCGATGCACGTGTCATATGGCACAGACTCTAGTCTTGGACCCAACAATACACATTGTTTTAGAGGCGTGACTAAAGTCCTCGGTAGGGATACACGGGGAAGAGGCTGTACCAAGCTGACAGTTCTCAGTGCGACATACTCAGAATCCGTCTTTCATATGCCATAACCGAGACTAGCGAAGCCTCATTAATCTGTTACCAAACGTGGGGCGGTCGGGCCGCCCAATGTGGTATCCGGCTTCTGATATCACCCTGCTGTATCAAGCCGCGAATCCCAGAGGCCTTAACCCTGAACTGAATCCACTCCAGTACATTGAAGTATAGAGAACAAAGGCGCACACGAATAGAAAAGATATGTATCAATAAAGAGAGCCTCTACAGTTCGGATCACAGTGTTCAAAATGAAAAATGTCACCGGGTCCAACGCTTGGGCTGGAGGAAGTTAAGGTTGGCAAGTTGTGTAAGCTGCACAGAGGCCAGTCTTTTAAATTTAACCATGGCGTTCATGGAAGCACCACCGCCTGGTTGACTCTATAATGGCTATAGAGTTCTATCTCTAGCAGCACTTTCTGATGTGCGATCAGTTGAAAGATATAGTCAGAGCCTTCCAGCAATCTAGCCAGTGGGCGGTATGCAAGCAGCTTCTATGATTTAACGATGGTGGCAACCTTGGCAGAGGTTTGTTCTGGCAGGGGCTTTGTAGATAGCAGTTTCGACCTCGGTTATCTATCAGTGGTCTCTCCATCTCTTTACTGGTCTCTAAAGTTGCGCCCACTACGTTTGTGATTGTCGCCTGCCTACTTAGCCTGATAATCTAAATAGTCACTTGCTCTGACCCTGACGAAGTACGTGATGATCAGCTGGCTGAGGGCAATAATGGTATACCTCGTACTGCAGAAGAAATTGTAGTGAAGACGTTTCTTCTGATGGACATAAGAAATGAGTCGGCTCTTCTAGTTTAAGGTGTATCGGTTGACCCGGAAGAACTCCTGGATCGGAATGAGGGACGATGCACTTTGTTCTGTGTTTCGGAGATGACAGCAGCACTTGCAGGCGCTTACTCGGGCTTTCTTGTAGCAGTGATGATAAGGCCAGTCTCAGAGAGCTAACCCTGGACGAGATCTAAGGTCCTAGCGCATCAGTGGTGACAACCTTGTTGAGATATCGAGATAATGCTCCTCATTTCAAGATACACGTGGAGACAGCCGATCATCCCGCCTGTTCGGTAATGCCACTCGAGGTTAGAACAGTGTTTATGTTGGCAGCCAAGCTAACGTCGGCAGTTGAGGCCGGGTCGAAGACGGTTCCAGATATCCCTTATCTCTTATCAGAAAGCGCAAGATGAGTGGACATGCGCGTTATGTGCTTCATGTGCTGCAAGTTTGCTTTTGTATCAGCTCGGTTGTCTGCGTATGGAAAGCTTAACTACGACATATAAGAGATTGACAGGATTTGTTTTTATGTATACATCTGTCCTGTGAATCACTGTAAGATTCTAGGTGTGATGAGAAACAAATTCGAAAAAAGAAACAAGACAGAAGATGTGAAGGCAAGCAATGTCGACATTACATGCTGTGGAAGATGCCACAGAGCTCAAACGCGTGTTGGGCTACTTCATTCCTGATGTTACGTATCGTACATAGAGGCTCAAGAAGTTTATAAATATGTCATTTTATCGTTGTGAAGAATACTTTCACATGAAGAAACGCTACACAGCTCGCTACCCTGTATTGTCGCACATAGAGGCCCAATAGACGATCCCGGAATTAGACTAGATATATGTGACAAAAAAAAAACAGCTTAGTAACTATTGAGATAGAGGTGACATGATACAAGCGCATATTTCCTTCTTTAGTTGGCGTTGAGTTTCTTAAGATCCTGAAGTGTATCAACCAGACATGAACAAATTCGACATAAATTGCTTTACGTAAACAACCCGTCACAGATAGAATCCCCGCAAGACAGAATTGTAATCTTTGGAGTGTAAATAGTTAGAGTAATAGCGAAAATGATACCTCAACAACGACGAGTGACCTCCAAGTGTCTAAAATTAAATCTGCAAATTATTTCAACAGTCCCTGTATAATTCCGAAAACCCACATTTCGAATATCTCGTGTCCTGCTATCTTTACGCGAGACAATGCCCTATGTCGAAGCGGAGGCCATAAGCACTAATTACACCGCCAAGCCTAGTTCAGATCTGAGCTTCTTCAACGGCCATCCCAGATCCATGGTTATGGTGAAGAAATATTCATAAGCGGGGATCAAAAGGATACCCAACTCCACAAGTCGGCAGGGGTTGTCGGGATGCAGTCCTCGAAACGTCCACTTAGAGCCGATCTTATGATAAAGACGTTGCGCCATGTCGAGCGCTTGTAGGGCATAAAATTGGATCGAGTAAGCAAAGTGTCCATCTTCTCGGTGTTATAAACTCATCTGGTCGCTTTGGATCCTGCGTCCTTTGTTCCAAAATTCTTGTGCATCATGGATTCCAAGTCTGTTTGGGAGACGGTCGACGTCAGAGGCATTGCCTCTTTGAAGAGTGTAGCTACTCTTGTTGGTGTCTGGTTTGTCTATCGGCTATTTGTCGCTCTGTACAATATCTCGCCTTTCCACCCCCTGTCTCGTTTCCCTGGCCCTAAAATCGCCGCGGTCAGCTATCTCTACGAGGCCTACTACGACTGGTGGCGAGTGGGACGATATGGAAAGGTTATCCGTGATATGCACGAGCGCTACGGTAGGTCAAATAATCGTCCACTACGCCTAATCACTTCTGACACACGCAGGCCCCATCGTCAGAATCAATCCCGATGAACTTCACTGCTCAGACCCATACTTCACCGACGAAATTTACGCGGGCCCTGGCCGTGTTCGCGACAAATGGCAGCATCAACTCAACACTGGAGGCGCTGGCCCTGTCTCGGTAACAGGTTTTTCAACGGTCAACCATGACGTCCACAGGATGCGAAAGGGAGCTTTGTCCAAGTATTTCTCTCGTTCTCAAATGCTCAAACTCGAGGGTGAAGTCCGGGACTTTTCACAGATGACAGTGGACAAGATGCTCAGGTATGCCGGTGGCGAGCCTTTTGATGTCAAAGAAGCTTTCAACTGTTTTACGGCGGATATCATCTCCCAGTATGCCTTTGGCGAGTCTATGGGTTTCATCGCGCAGGAAGGATGGGAGCCTAACCTGGCTACCTGGGTCAAGTCCTTCTTTCAGAGCGCATACATGATGAGACACAACGTCTTTGCGAGAAAGATGGCACAGTTTCTTCCCTTTTTGTCTGATTATCTTGGCGAGGATATCAAGGCCGTTATGCGACAAATGAACGTGGTTATTCCAGGATACATCAAGGCTGCGTTGAAGAACCCTGACGGTGGACGTGTGTTTGCTCAAGTTGTTGAGTCAAAGACGCTGCCAGAGTCGGAAAAGTCTTTGTACAGATTATCTGGCGAAGGATTCAACTTCTTGCTCGCTGGTACTGAAACCACTGCTGTAAGTGAAACTTGCCTTCGTTACGATATCTCACTAACACTAACGACATAGGCCACTCTGACTGTTATCACGTACTACCTCCTCGACAAGCCTGAGATTTACAAGCGTCTTATGGCCGATCTCGATGGCCTTGATCCGGAGAACCTCAAGTGGACAGATCTCGAACAACGTCCATACCTTTGGGCTGTCATCCATGAAGCTCTTCGCGTTATGCCTGGTGTATCCCATCGATCTGCCCGAATCGCCCGGGAAGAAGACCTCGTCTACCAGAGCCAAGACGGCAACACCAACTGGGTCATTCCCAGAGGCACACCCATTGGCATGACCTCCATGATCAACCACTGGAATAAGGAGCTTTTCCCCGAACCTGATGAGTTTCTGCCAGAACGGTGGTTGGAGAATGGAAAGCCAAACTACAAGCTGCAGAAGTTCTTGATTTCGTTTGGAAAGGGAAGCCGTGCCTGCATTGGCGAGAAGTAAGTCTTGCCCTGACTTTGTTACACTGAAACGTTGCTAACAATTTTACAAGTCTTGCCTACTGTGAGGTATACATCATGGCAGCTCTTATGGCTTTCCGGGTCATTCCCCGAGCTCGTCTTCACGAGACAACTATTGAGGATCTCACTTATGACCATGACTTGATTGTGCTTCAAACCAAGAAGGGGTCTATTTCTACTCGTATCGCTATCTCCTAGATAGAGTGTCCGAATCAATATATTTCTCGAAACGAAGAATACAGTGTGCATATTACCTTATCAAATGCCACTATCCGTGTCACTATCTGAGCCCGCTGACCATTCCGGCTCAACGTGCTCTACAAATGTATGATCAGGATTGTGCATCCGTTTTCGACTCGAGAAACACTTGAAGCAAAGGATGAACACCTCTGAACAAGCGACACAATCGACACAATTGTAAAGTGGCCTTACTGTCAGCTTTGTCGGGATAGCTCGTTAGCAGCGACTCTTAGAACTTGAGGTTTATTACTTACAGCAAAGCAACTGGCACAACTATTAAAATTGTGGTGTTCTCCAGGTGATATTTTGTGGAATTCTGGATCCCAAATCTGTTTGGTCCCGTCTTCAAGTATTCTCTCTCTCTGGTCTTTTGGTGGTGTCAGAAACCACAGCCCATCCAGCCCCCACTCTGTATAGTTGGCTAACTTCAGAGCAGACCATTTACCGTCGTAGCTCACCGGCCAGACATCAGCTCCGTAGTCTCGAACAAGTATTTGGATTGTCAGTGCATCAGACCGACTGTTTTTGCAAGCCCACATGAGCGGCGTCCACCCGTCGTCGTCTCGAACATTTATATCATATCCTTGGGGAAGGAAGTCGATGAAGGTACCAATGGATGACCAATGACAACTGCTTGCCGCAAAGTGTAGGGGTGTTCGGCCATAATTATCCGGTGATAGTAGATCAGCACCCGCTTTGATGAGACAGCCAAGGGATCTGTTGGCTGATGAGAGTCCTGCATAGTGCACTGCTCGTAAGCCCTGGCTGTCCGAAACATTGACATCGGCGCCATGTTGAATAAGATAATGAACCAGCTTTCTGTCCGCATCTGTGGCGGCGAGTATGATGGGATACGTGCCACATTGGCATCTCGTATTGACATCAACTTTCGCTTCCTCGATGAGATATCGACATATCGCATGGCGGTAGTCGGGAAGGAAGAGTGTATTGATGACCAGACATAGTAATGACTCTTTGTTGGGCTCAGGTCCAGGTGCGTTTGGATCTGCCCCAGCTTCAATGAGGAGTTTGAGCAATGGGAATATTTGATGTATTCCTGCATACTCCAATGCGACTGCGAGATGCGGAATACTACCAAATGACGGACCATAGACGTCGGCTCGGGCGCCTCCTTCAACCAGGGCCTTGGCTTCTTCTACCTTTCCTTGTTTCACAGCAACTGCCAATGGTGTCAAACCTGCAATATTATAACGCCTTGTATCGTTTATTAGCATTTCCAGAAAAATGAAAGTAGGGCGAGACAATCTACATACTCCTCGGGCTCGGGAGCACCTGACCACCATTTGAAATTTGTCGGGTGGTGATCGAGTATGAGATCTTTGTATGTTGCTATGTCTGGTGGATCATCAAATATGAGCTTCAGTTCGAGCTGGTGGATGTCGGCAGGTGCGTCTGGCTGATATAGCCATTCCCCTTCACCAGAGTCAGAGGCATTTGGTTGTGACATGGTAGCGAGCTGTAAGATTGTCGCGCATCCCGGTTGAAGGTTGAACAATGGAAGATTTATGTAGAGATATAAACAGTCTTTTCTCGACTTGGACTTTTCTAGCTTACGTGAGATATTACCATTCATGCGACCCGCTCTCGGCAGATTTTAGTCCCGGTCATGCCATAAGCTATTTGCATCCTTCTCATATCGAAGGACAAACTTTTTATAGTTAGCATGTAAATGAGCAGTGCAACACTATAAATATTCTAATCAGTTATATTGGTAATTATATTTCTGGGTATTACTCAACATAGTAGATAGAGTAGTTAGAAAAAGACGCCAGTATTAAAACTAAATATAGAACTAGCAAAACCAGACTTGATGAGACAGATAAGTTTGACACGGTTGACACATCAGGTCAATACAATCTCAAGTCCCATGAATTGACCCATTTGCCTTTAGTACACACCAGGCAGAACTCTCCACCGGACCTTGTTTTTGTACTCCTCCCAATCCTTGCCATACTTCTCCGAGCAAGCGTAATCGTCTCGTCTCTCGCGATGAATAAGCAAGAATCCGAACCAAGCCGAATACAAATACGTAAACAGCATTCCCCACGGCGCAGCATCACCGGGTGTAACCAAACGTCCATCAAGCATCTTTGCAACTTCTACTCCAGCCACAGCCGTACCTGCAGGGAGGATAACATAACCAGCGGCTTTGGTAGGTAGGCAAAAGGGAAGAGACTGGATCCAGTCACCCAAGTAGTTGATGTGACGAGCCATTCCCCACCAACCGCCTGTCAAGAGCTTTGTTCCGCGCTTGGTTTGGATAAAAGTCGTATTGGCAAAGGCTGGGTTGTTGGGATCTTTGCGGAAGAGGGCCTTCTGGTTGTTGGAAGAGCGGAAGATGTAGAGACCGATGCAGAAGACAGTGCCAATTGCCGAGACGCCGATGGGGCCCAAGTGAACGGGGTAAACAGAGAGATAGCGACATTGGGTTGAGTAGAGGAAGGGAACCCAGACAATGTCACCCCATGTAAGCATGAAACCCAGTCCATCCGAAGTAATATCCATCATGCCCAATAGTCCAGCCTCGGAATACTGCCCTTCGAGAACGTAGTAAGCTTGGATCAGCGCAATGACAACGATACTGTCTGAAACAAAGCCATAAGTTCTGTATTGTTTCGCAATGAACGAGCAGTTGAGCAAAATCCACCCAGTAAGACCGGGTCTCATCTCCAGCCACGCCTTGATGTCAATCTCGCCAAAGAAAGGGAGAGTCACGCGGGGGTTCAGTTCACGGCCGATGAAGTAGTCGTAGATGACTCGTCCAGTACGACCACCCACAGCAACCTCACGAAGTTCAGGGTTTCCGGGCGTGATGGAGAAACTGCGGAGATAAGTCCAGATGGAAATTATGTAGGTGAGGACTGTGCTTGTTGTGAGAAGCTGGATATAGTGGTCGGTAATCCATGTCCAGACGGGAAAATTAGCGCCGTAGATGTAAGTTCCGATAGCGCAACCAGTCAATTGAACAACGGTAGCAGAGAAAGCTACATTTGTTAGCCTATAGTTAAAACCTAGGAATGGTGTTTTTCTTACAGTTAAAACGATACTCGAGGGGCTTGCCAGACTCGCGCAGTTTTGTACCAAGAACAATCTGGGCGGGTAAAATGCGGTAAAGCACAAGACTCAGGAAGTAATAAGCAAAAAGCCAATTTGTGACTTCCCAAGACATGAATCCAGAGAGACCCTCTTGGGGCCAGGGAATCTGAGACTTGAGCTTGGCCCAGCTTAGAGTTCGAGGATCAAGTAGAGCAGGTGCTGGGCAGCCCGACACATCATTGCAGCCCAAGTAGAGAACTTGCATGAGAATTGGAAGACCAAAGACGATACCGGTGGCGCCGAGACTGGAGTTGTTAGTATATAAGGTGCCATGACACGCGATGGAGTGGTAGGACTCACGGGCCACCGAATTCATAGCGAGGAGAGTCGGGAGCCTTCATGATGATGATGATGACGACGACTGGATGGAATTGGGGTTGGAAGGATGACTGTTGAATAGAATGCTGAGTCAAATGTTCATTCAGTGCGAAGCCGTGTATTTAATGAAGTTCAGTATCGTGAGAACGAATATCGTCTCATTCTCAGATCGACGGAACAGTTTGGCCCGGCCCACAGTGGAAAGACGATTAAAATGGAACAAGAGAAGTTGAAACTGTTTGTTTTCTTTTGATCTAACTGCCAATAGGTACTCAAGCGAGTGACCTGCGCCTCAAAGCCCCTTTAGCGTTCGACTAAGAGGATACGGTGGTGAAACACATCATCAATGATTGGATGATTACCTTTAATATGGAGACTCTCATTTCGAATCAATACGAATACGACGGACCCGAGGAATCCGTTTGGTGAGATCAAGATAGAGTTGCTTATCAATAACAAGATGAGGTGTAACATGGCGCGTCATGCACAAACACGTATTCAGATATATACATACGTCTGCTATATACATTCTTATTTCTTGCTCATAATCTCATTCACTTCATCCAAATGGGAGGAAAAGTTGTCAACCAAATCGTCCCACATCTTGGGCTCATGCTCATGCTTCTTGTCACTGTTCCATGCCCAATCAGTAACGGTAAATTGTCTGCAGCTCTCAAACATGAAAGCCACAGCGCCCTTGGAGATCTGCATCTGAGGCGGGGGCTGTGCTGAAGCTGCTTTGAATTCCTTTTTCACTGTCAGTACTTTTGATCATAGTAGGAAGAACGCGACGCCTACCTCATATGCGACACCGTGAGGGACCCAACCACATTCGAACGAAATACCTCCAGGCTGGAATTCATCTGATCGCCCAGCATACTCTCCGTAAATAAGACCCATCAGCTCTGAAGCTGCGTTGCGGTGGTAATACGGGGGACGATACGTATGAGACGCGACATCCCATCGGGGCGAGAAAATAAGAAAGTCTGCCAAAGGAGCATTCTCGTCTCTTCCACGAGCGGTAAGAACACAAAAGATGGAGGGATCAATATGGTCCACAGAGATTGACCCAACGTTGACAAACTTGGTCAAGTCATACTTGTAAGGTACATAGTTACCGTGCCAAGCAATCACGTCGAAGGGACAGTGGTTCTGAGTACTCTTGAAGAACTTACCACCAAGCTTGTATACAATCTCCCATGGGTCATCACGGGTGACATTGTAACTTGCCTTGGGATACATAAAGTCTCTTGCGTTAGCAAGACCATTTGAACCCAAGGGTCCGAGCTCGGGGAGTTCGTAGTGAGCGCCCCAGACTTCAAGGATATATCCTCTTGTCGGCCCGTCCACATTGACCTTGAAGCGTTGGCCGCGCTGGATGACACAAATCTCACCAGGTTGGACGTAAAGATTGCCAAATTCAGTCTGGATATCAAGGGCACCTTGTTGAGCAATGATCAAAAAGTCACCATCTGAGTTGACAAAGGCGCGCTTTTCCATGCTCTTTGTAGCGGAAAAGATGTGTGTTGCAAGACCTTCTCGAAGGGTTGGATCACCCGAGCCTGCGATAGTACGGAGACCGGAGATAAAGTCTGTTCCTTCATTGATATCGAAGGGAAGCTAAAAATATCAGAATGATGGACGATATAGAAGACATCCTCGACTTACCCATGCCAGTTGTGTTGGAGAGATTCTAACTTGGGGGTTCAGAGGCAGAAAGCAGCTCTCTGTGCCGTCGATCTTGGGCATATCCGTCTAAATCCCGGACGTCAGCATGCAAAACATTATCACAAAGTCGGACCTGCATGGAACTTACAAAACCCTGGTGAGCCACGGCAGGTCTTGCGCGGTAAAGCCAAGAGTTCCTGTTGGCTTGTCTAGAAGCTCCAAAGGAATCCGACATCTGCTCCGCATAGAGCCCAAACCTCACAACACGCGGGTTGTTCTGGCCTCTAGGGATTGTACCGGGAACAGCTTCCGACTCATGATGGTTATTGAAGCCAGAAAGATATTCATAGGGATCATTATCTCTTGTAGCAAAAGATGGAATGGAGCCGTCCTTTTGGGTCTCTGCCCAGTGAAAGATGTTTTGATAGTCAGTCTTTTGCGCCATTGTTATCAGAACCAGGGATTAAGACGGAGGAGTTGATAAGACAAGGAAGATAAAAAAGAAGCACCGAGATTTGAGTGTCTTCATATACTGATAGACGACTCCTTGCCAAGTTTTCCCCGCTCGAAGGATGTGTCGTCGGCAATTCATGGGGCCCTCTAGCGTTTGCTTATTAGTGGCTGCCGAGGGGAAGGGACCCACGATCGACGACGATGTCTTGCTGACCACTAAATCAGTCAGATAATGTGTGGATACAAAGAGCAAGAAACCAGCATCATAACCGCGGGTAACATATTAGTCAAGCATTAGTTATACTATATATGACCGGTTCATAGCAACATACAATGTATGGAACGCGTCGTATCATGTCGTCATTGTGTAGTTTCACGTCGCGTCTCACGCCATCGGTTTGCGTCAGACTGGTCAGAAGATGGGAGCAACCAGCCAAGAAAACCCGTTATCATACCAACAACTTGCTGGAATTGGGAAACATTAACATACCTAAATTATTGATGATACATCGACATGAGACCTTCTTCTCGGCTTTTCACATGTTACTACGGTTAATGCAACTTGAGTACTGCATGTGCAGTCAGCAAACTCCTGCATAACTCAGTTTGAATCAGGATTGGACCAGGTTATCACCTCTGCAAGTCAAACATTCTTTTTTTTACAAATTTGATTGAATCTATGTTACCATTACTACTCACGTTGCATATAGTGAGCGGGCAGTCCAGCGAGCTGTCCGTGTATGCGGGGTTTGGTGGGACAGGTGACGATACTGAGGTCAGAGTCAGGCCACTTATAACGACAAGAACCGTCAATTGCCGGGTTTGGGCAAGAATCCAAAACTAGGTCTTTGGCTGATAATTGACTACTCATATTAAGTGAAGCATGATACAAAATAACCAAGGTGTTCTGCTCTTCTGGTAAACAAACTGAGGTTCGGAATGGAGCTTAGGGTAGCTGATTGGTGTAAGTTTACCAGAGCCCTACAGACAGCACTTAAACCAGTCAGCTGGAGCACTTAGGTAGTCTAATTCGTAGCTAGGAAGACAGGTCCCTTGATTCAAACTTAATCAGAGCCTCTCTGCTAGATTAAAGATTTGGTCCCCGATACCGATCGGGGAGGAGACGACCCAACAACTATCTGGGAATCCGTTCCAGGGTCGAGGCCTGGTCTAGTTCAGCCTGGCCAGGCGCGGCCATTATCAACGCCAGGACAGGAACAGCATACCAGTTGCCATTAGCCCCAAATTCTAGACCATAACATCCGTCCGAACGGGACCGAGAATTATTACAAACAGCTGTCAGTGGCAGCAGCTGGCCGGAAGTAGTAAGGCTCCCACTGCTCCCATCCCACTGGACTGGCTTGCAGTGTGGTTCTGTGCCAAGTAGTAAGCGCAGTTCTAGCCAAGACTGATTGGTAAATGTCAACAGTCAATTTATCACTGAAGAGGACGCAAAATTATTGTTAAGAATTATTAATTTCTATTTTGGTGTTGGTCGTTAAAATACGTAATGCTAAACTAGGAAACATAACAGTTGTGATGTCGATAGATTATAATAACCAGACAATAAATATACAGGCCGCGTTGGCTATAATACATGCTGTAATACTGAATTTGGAAGATGCTGCGCTACCGACAGTGAGCGGAGCATCAGGTCCTTGTGAGTCGTCGCCATTTCCAGCGTTTTTGGAGTTTGAGTCAACGACGGGAGGGCTGTTGTTTTGCGATGCAGGTAGCCCTGAGTTACTATCTGGTGATTTAGATGTATCTCCAGGAGCTGCGTTGATACCAGAAGGAGATGTTATTTTGGCCGTGTCATCCGGCTTGTTGTTATTGTTGCTGCTAGGTTCTCCCACACCGGATGCATCGCCAGAGGCAGGAGCATCGGCTGGGCTGTTGTCTGTGGGATCGTTGGAGTTGTCAGGGATATTTGATCCTTGATCTTGTGAACTTGTGGCATCATTCGAGGGGGATGAAGGCCCATGCTGGGGGATAGATCCTGCTGGCGTGTTACCAGATCCAGAATCATTGCCCGTCTCGCCTGATTGCCATCCCTTCGCGCTCGAAGTGCCATCCAGGACTTCAGCATTCTTATCATTAGACGAGCCATCGCCATTGGTAGATCCCGTGTTGTCGGTTGCAGCATGATGGGAGCTCGTATCGCCGAAGCTCTCATTGCCATTCTGATCCTGTTGACTGCCGCCGTTGCTAGGCGCTTGAGGATTAATTCCAGTCTGGTCTGAAGAACCTGGAGCAGCGGGAACACTTTCGGCGTTCATGCCGGTATCACTGTTGACGGTTGTTGTTTCAACAGCTTGGGGTGAGTTGACATGATCCACCCAGGCCATTGTAGCTTGTGCTAGGTCTAGAGGTTCAACGATATATCCAGAGGAAGAGTATGCCTCTACAGATTCTGTGGGAAATGTCAAGGTGGCGACCTGAGTGCCCTGGCCACCGCAGGCACTGCACTTGACTATTGCTTGTGTAAAACCAGGTGGAGGAGCCGTCTCAATAGGCGGTGCCTCGCAGTCGATATCTGAGCAAGTTTGTGTGACAGTGTATATCTTCTTGGTCAAGCCCTGTGAGCCAAACTCTCGATATGTCCGTGTGTATTCATTGTAGTAACCATCTGGGCCACCAATAACAGTGACAAGTGGTAGAGCAGTGGTGGTAAGACAAGGTTGGTAGGCCACTAAGGCAAAGGAAGGAATTATAAGGCTGAGGCCGCTGACCAGGATTTGTGACCTCATATCGCCGATAAAAAGGAGTGACAGTGAAAAGAACGTGTATGTACAGGTATGCAAGGAATCTCAGTCAGAGTTAAGAAAAGGAGCGAGAGAACATTTTATTAGATTTGTGAGGCACTGAAATGGATTACACAAGCCATTACAAAATTATCTTTTAAGCCACTTAAGCTACACCAAGATAATGTGGGTTGGCATTGAAGGTTCAGCCTACAGTGTTGGCGATCTAGAATGCGCCTGGAAGAAGCGGGCTTACCGATCATGATGGGGCCTTTGTAGGGCAGCAGATCGAGAGAGGGTCCAGTCGCGCTTGGGAGGAGCCTGGAATGTGTTCCGATCAATGGCGGCATATTCCGTATTGCGATTGGAACCCTGAATCTATCGTTCAAGAAGTGATCAACGATCTGCACCAACCTTGAGAACGGGACAATAGTTACCCTGGAATGGTATTTGGACTGTTGTAGATCATGCACTGGAGATCCTAAACAATGACAAAATTGTGACTGAAACATAATGCAATGGATTCTGCATGCGGGAATGCCATGGTCATGCACGTGTGATCTGCCAAGAGGAACATGTCTGGCGAGACTCACACAGCCGGAAAGTTTATTGCAGATCTTGATCTACATGGCGCAGGGCATCGACGTCTTTGTCTTAGCGCAAGGGACAAGGCAACCCTCTCGACAGCTGTCATGCAGGAACAGCCGCGAATCCAGACCACTTGTCAAGACAACCTCTTCAGATGAGGGGACTGGCAGCTCCATGGCTCGGTATCTTCCTTGCTACTCTGTCAGGGGACTAGTAACTTAAATTAATGAGACTATTCCGTTATTGGATGATTGTTGAGATTTAGAATCCTCAGCACCCCCATTGCGGAGAGAGCTCTAAGACAGTAGACAGACTGGTATGTAGGTGGCGTGCTCCAGCAGTTCTGACTGGTGAGAGGCAAGCCCCGAAAGCATATTTTCAATCAATCTACAAGGATAGCTTTCAATCTTGGTCTAGAACAATCTAATGCTACAGCTTAGAGCGAACAATTCCCTGAACCAGGAATGCCCAAGCCACTTATCGTCCTTTTGCAGCGTAGTAATCCAAGAGCTCTATGTCGGTTCCAGCTTAACGTGTGATTATGCCAACGTCTCTTGCTTGAGTAAATCGTCAAGTACACAAAACTTCTTCTTCTTTTTTTCTCTGGTCCTATTCCGAGTTGCCGTTCATTCACCCATCCATTCATTCAACATTCACGGCTTCACGGGACCAACACAACCAACCTCCCATCGCAGGACCTCAATTAGCCATGCGGCTCACTAACATTACCCGCTACGGGGCTTTCCTTTGTTTGTTTACTAACGCAGCAGCTAGGGCACCAGAATTCGAGTGCAGCACTGGCGAAAGAGTTATTCAGCTCCAACCTATCAGGGTAGTCAACGGCACGAGAACTTCAGATGCTACAATTACACGGTTTGTGAGACGGATCAGATGCATTGTGCTTTTCTAACTGTTGCAGAACGTTTTATGTCCCTCCCAATGCCTCGTATATCACAACCGCCGTCTTTGGTGACGGACCACCGACTACATACACAATCCCACCTCAGGGCTCTCCTCCAGTTGGAACCGTGATCGTAAAAGAGCCTGTAACCACAATCACTTCATTCATTCCTTCATTAACGGCCGAGCGAACTCGAACTATAATTCCAACGAGCCCCGGCGACCCAACAACTGTCATTATCGAACGACCAGAAGATAAAAATACCGACCGCATAGGCAGTCTACATGATCCTCAAACGAGAATTGCGAATCCAGATGAAACAACAGTCGATCAAACACCAAATCCTCAAGTCCTTGTGACAAGAACCGTTCAGCGGGAAGATACAAGGACACTCATTATTGATCACACGGATGAGCAGGGCACTGTTACTGTCAGACGACAAGACTATACCACAATTACTCGCGTGAACAGTGTAGACGTCCCAATCACGCGAACACTCCAACCTGATCGCCCCGGAGATGTGAGCACGGTAGTTGTCGAAGTGCCCGCGACCAAAGCTCATTACACAACAATCGTCCAAATAGGTAGTGTCACGGGAACTGTTACGTCTACGCAAACACCGAGCGATCCGGACGGAACGGGAACCGTGATTATTATTATCCCCTCAAGCCCCGACCAATACGCTACAATCACTCGCACCGGAACTGGAACAGCAACAGTCACATCAACCCAACAGCCTCAGGGCTCTGGGGACGTCGGGATCGTCTTTGTCGACGTGCCTCCAGTTGATCGACCGGTTGAGACCATCATACGTTACGGGACAGGAACAGTACCGATAACGTATACTCTGCAGCCCGATGGCCCAAGCGGGACAGTCACAGTTGTGCGTGAACTTCCTTCCACTAGTGAGCCATACGCGACCGTCTCTCGAGTTGGTACTGTCACAGAGCCAGTCACCACCACTTTCTCTCCTGCCCACCCAGGTGAAACTGGTACGGTCGTCATTTTCCTCCCACCGGTCAACACTCGTCTTCGCCATACTACACACTACGGCAGCGTAACAGCACCGAGGACAACAACTACATTCCCAGACGGACCTAATGAGTCTGGAATTGTCATCGTCGATCTTCCCAACCCTGTTACAACTGTAACTCGCGTAAGCGACATCCCAGCTCCTACTACCATCACGCCAGACTCAGTCCAACCTGGCGAGACAGGAACAGTGATTGTTTTGACTCCAATCAAGTATTTGACATACACGAGGACCGCAGATGGAACAGGATCAGAGACGAAAACTATCACACAAAAGCCATCTGATCCGGATGGAACAGGGACAGTTGTCATTGAGCTTCCACAAAATGCGATTCCGTTCAGAACAATCAGCGAATTTTGGACAGGTTCCACTACTCGCACAGTCACTCAATCGCCTGCCAAACCTGGCCAGACCGGGACATTTATCGTGGAGATCCCCAGAGTCTACATTACAATCAGTAATTTCTGGACGGGCACAACAACACGAATCGTCACTCAGACTCCTATCGTCCCTGGCGAAACTGGTACGGTTCGCGTTGATACGCCAGACAACGGGGCAGAATATACTACCGTCACAGGATACTGGACCGGCTCAACTACTCGCACATCAACAGAGGATCCATCTGAGCCTGACCAAACCGGTACAGTACACATAGATTATCCCGATACTCCGCAGTACGTGACAGTATCCCATTTCTGGACAGGCTCGACCACACGCGTATCTACCATCACCCCTGCTGGACCAGGTCAGACTGGTACCGTTGATATCGACGTTCCTGTTGATGGTGCGAATTACGTTGCCGTCAGCGAATTTTGGACTGGATCTACCACCCGAACAGTCATTGTACCTCCGACTGGGCCTGGAGACACAGGCACGATTCGCGTTGACTTTCCCACGGGTGGCATCCGCTACATCGCTGTCAGTAAGGAGTGGACTGGAACAATAGTAAGGACAGTCACCGTTCCTCCTTCACGCCCTGGTGAGACGGGTACTGTTCGTATTGATGTGCCAGCCTTGCATCTTGCCACTGTTACTCAATACGGATCTGGATCAGGAACTCAAACCATCACTCATACACACACTGGCTCTGATATGACTGATACGATCGTCGTTATACTTCCTCGCGTCACCTCGTATGTCACCGTCACCAGTACAGGTACAGATTCTACCACGCAAACATTTACTCAGAGCCCTTCCGGAACTGGTAGAGTCGGGACTGTGGTTATTGAGGTCCCACCCAGCTTTGTCACGACTACTGTCACGGGCACGGGAAGTATTACCAGGACTATCACTCAATCGCCAACTCAACCGGGACAAACTGGGACAGTTATTATTGAGCTGCCTCCTGGTGCTACACCGTACGTGACGACTACAGTGACAGGCACAGGATCCATCACTACGACTCGCACCACTACACAAACACCTACTAGGCCAGGCGAGACTGGGACAGTTATTATAGAGGTACCTCCTGGGGCAATTCCCTACATCACAACAACTGTGACTGGTACAGGAAGTGCTTCTACGACTCGAACCTCTACGCAGACTCCGACCCAACCTGGCCAAGCAGGAACAGTCATAATTGAGGTTCCTCCCAGTGTCACACCATACGTGACAACCACCGTGACCGGTACAGGAACTGCTATCACCACTCGAACTCTGACCCAGACCCCAACTCAACCTGGTCAAACTGGGACAGTGATCATTGAGGTGCCTCCCAGTGCTACGCCGTATGTAACGCTCACCAGCACAGGCACTGATTCATTTACCACGACCATCACCTATACGCCCACGGCGTCAGGTCAGACTGGGACTGTTGTCATTCAAGTCCCTTCTTCAGCTATTCCTTTTGTCACAACGACCTCTTATGGGTCAATCACAGCGGCTTACACAACCACTATAAGCCCTACTCTTTCCGGTCAAACAGGTACCGTCGTTGTATTTAGACCTCAATCGTGGTTGACTACCACTCGCTACGGTAGCGTCTCAGTGGCTACTACCACAACCCAAAGCCCTGGAAAGCCCGGCGACACAGGCACCGTCATCATTGATGTCCCTCAGTCTTACACTACCGTTATCCGCTATGGCAGTGTCTCAGTCTCCTCAGCAACAACCCAGACCCCTCGGAACCCAGGAGATCCAGGCACAGTTCTCATTGATCTACCGCAGCCATTCGTGACAACTACCCGTTATGGCAGCGTTTCCTTCTCGTCCACAACGACACAAAGTCCTCGCAACCCTGGGGAGACTGGCACCGTTCTGGTCGATCTACCCCAACTCTTTGTCACGACAACTCGTTTCGGGAGTGTTTCGGCCTCTACGAGAACTACCAATGGCCCGCAGAAGCCCGGAGATACTGGCACTGTTATTGTTGATTTACCTCAGCCTTTCACGACAGTGACCAACTTCGGTTCCGTAACTGTTGCAACAACAAGGACTCTGACTGGGTTTAGTCAAGGAGCTACCGGTACTGTCATTGTCGATATGCCACAACCTTTCACGACTGTCACTAGCTTCGGCACTGTGACTTCCGCAACAACCAGAACGCTCACTGGTTTTAGCCAAGGAGCTACTGGCACTGTTGTTGTCGACCTGCCTCCACCCTACACGACGATTATCAGGTACGGTAGTGTGTCTGCTCCGGCTACTCGAACACAGACTCCAGCGTTCCCAGGACAGACTGGCACGGTATTCATCGATCTTCCTCAGACTTATACTACTGTGACAAGCTACGGCGGCGTAACCGTTGCAACGACCAACATCCTCACACCAGCGAGTGCAGGTCAGACTGGCACAATTCTTATCAACCTTCCCAACCCTTACACAACTATCACCAGCTATGGAACTGGGACTGCTACAGGGACCAGCATTTACATGCCGGCTACACCAGGTCAAACTGGTACTGTTATCATTCACCTTCCCCAACCATTCACAACCACTACGCGATTCGGTAGTGTATCTGCACCAACAACTTCCACAATTACACCAACTAGTCCGGGTCAAACCGGAACAGTTTTAGTCGACTTGCCTCAGCCATTTGTAACTACGACGAGATTTGGAAGTGTGTCAGTACCGATAACGTCAACGTTCACGCCAACCTCTCCCGGTCAAACTGGCACAGTCCTAGTGAACTTGCCCCAGCCATTCACAACTACCACACGATTCGGCAGCGTCTCTGTGCCAACAACTTCAACATTGACGCCAGCTAGTCCGGGCCAGACTGGAACAGTTCTTGTCGACCTTCCTCAGCCATTCACAACCACTACAAGATACGGTAGCGTGTCCGTATCGATAACTTCAACGATCGCACCATCTAGTCCAGGTCAGACCGGGACAGTCTTGGTCGATTTACCGCAGCCATTCGCTACGTTCACAAGGTTCGGAAGTGTCACGGCTTTCAGCACGACCACCATGATGCCTACTAGCCAGGGACAGACCGGCACTGTCTTCATCGATGCGCCACAGCCCTATACTACCATCATACGCTATGGAAGTGCTTCAGTTAGCTCTATTACTACTCGACCCCCAGCAGCGCCTGGTCAAACTGGCACGGTTTTCATAGACCTTCCTGACCCCTACGTTACCACCACACGATATGGAAGTGTGACTGCCAGTAGCATGACCATCAAAGCACCTACCTCAGCCGGACAGACTGGGACTATCATCATCGATCTACCGAATCCATACGTCACCACCACACGGTATGGAGTCGTGTCTGTCAGCAGCATTACGACTAAAGAACCCACTTCACCTGGTCAGACCGGAACAGTCTTGGTTGACCTACCGGATCACTACGTGACCACTACACGATACGGAAGCGTGACAGCTAGTAGCATTACCACCAAAGTGCCTGTATCGGCTGGTCAGACCGGTACTGTCCTCATTGATCTACCGAATCCATACATCACCACCACACGATATGGAGTCGCTTCTGTCAGCAGCATCACCACTAAAGAGCCTACTTCACCTGGTCAGACTGGCACCGTCTTGATCGACCTACCGGACTCATATGTGACCACCACGCGATACGGAGTCGTGACAGCTAGTAGTATCACTACTAAAGTGCCGACTTCACCTGGGCAGACTGGAACCGTGTTGATTGATCTGCCAAATCCATATGTGACCACAACACGATTCGGGAGTGTTTCCATCAGTAGTGTCACAACTCAGACACCAGCATCATCTGGGCAAACTGGCACCGTTATCATTGATTTGCCTAACCCTTATCTGACAACTACTCGGTTTGGAAGTATTACAGTTGGTAGCGCTACTACTACTGAGGCCCCAGCTGCACCGGGACAGACCGGCACTGTCATTGTTGACCTTCCAAATCCATACACTACTATCACAAGATACGGTAGTGTTTCTGAAAGCAGGGTCACTACGCAGACTCCGGCTTCACCTGGCCAATCGGGTACTGTTCTCGTCGATCTACCATTCTCGTACATGACTACGACAAGATATGGAGTTATTACAGATGGACGTAGTACCACTACCAAGGAACCAACAGCAGGCGGAGAGACTGGGACTATTGTCGTTGACCTCCCTGATCCATACGCTACTTCGATCAGATATGGAATCATCACTTCTGGCACTAGTACTACCACCAAGGCACCCTCTGGTCCAGGACAAACCGGCACAGTTATTATTGACCTTCCTGACCCATACCAAACCACTACACGATATGGTGTTATCACTGAGGGCAGCAGTATGACGATCCAGGCACCAGCTTCGGAAGGGCAGACTGGAACGATCCTCATTGACTTGCCTAACCCATACGTAACAACAACCCGGTGGGGAGGTATCACTGGTAGCAGCAGCACAACAACCCAACCACCAACGGTCCCAGGGGAGACGGGTACCATAATCGTCGATCTTCCCGATTCCTACACCACAACAACAAGATTCGGGAGCGTTTCAGGTAGCAGTACCACCGTCACCATCACGCCGACAAGGCCTGGAGAGACCGGAACAGTTATTGTGGACTATCCACAGCCGTTCATGACTATAGCTCGATATGGACGGGTTACGGCCAGCACCGTTACGACTGAATCGCCGACGGAACCAGGACAGACAGGCACGGTCATCATTGATCTTCCACAACCTTTCACCACTACAACTAGATATGGTGTTGCTTCAGTTGCTCAGACAACTACAGAGAGTTTCCAATCTGGTGAGACTGCGACAGTTCTCGTCGATCTGCCTGACTATTATACCACCGTGTCTCGCTATGGACTCGTCACAGCCAGCACTATGACGACCCAGTCTCCCACTGCCGCCGGAGAGACGGGTACAGTTATCATTGATTTGCCCCAGCCGTTTACTACCACAACCAGATATGGTGTTGCATCGTTGGCTCAAACAACTACACAAAGCTTCCAATCTGGCGAGACCGCGACTGTCCTCGTCGACCTGCCTGATTTCTTTACCACTGTCTCCCGCTACGGTCTCGTCACGGCTAGCACTGTCACCACCCAATCCCCCACTGCTGCTGGAGAGACGGGCACAGTCATCGTTGATCTGCCCCAACCCTTCACCACGACTACAAGGTTCGGCGTTGCCTCAGTGGCTGAGACAACCACCCAGAGCTTCCAGCCTGGTGAAACTGCAACAGTTCTCGTCGACCTACCCCAGTCTTTGACTACCACAACTCGATACGGAAGTGTCACTATCGCTCAAACAACAACGGAAACCTTCTCTCCAGGCCAGACTGGAACTGTCATCGTGGATCTGCCTCAGCCATTCACGACCTTGACTCGTTATGGAAGCGTCACATCCAGCGAAACTACAACGCAGTCCTTCAACCCCGGCGAAACAGCAACAGTAGTCGTCGACCTGCCTCAAGCTTTCACAACTGTCACCCAGTATGGCAGCGTCACTGTTGGCCAAACGACTACAGGGTCTTTCAGCCCAGGTGAGACTGCAACTGTCTTTGCGGACCTCCCTCAGCAATTCACCACCACCACTCGTTATGGAAGTGTTACTGCTAGCGAAATGACTACACAGTCATTCAATCCGGGCGAGACCGGAACTGTCATTGTCGATCTTCCTCAGCCGTTTACAACTATTACTCGATATGGAAGCGTGATAGCTAGTGAGCTAACGACACAGCCTTTCAGTTCAGGCGAGACGGGCACTGTCATTATGGATCTACCTCAGCCATTTACAACCGTGACTCGCTATGGCAGTGTCACGGCAAGTGAGATGACGACTCAATCGTTCGTACCAGGTGAGACAGGAACGGTCATTGTTGACCTCCCTCAACCATACACGACTATCACTCGCTATGGTGTTTTCCAGGGCAGTGATCCGGACGGCGTAACACAAACAGAAACGCCCCAAGCACCTGGCGAAACAGGCACCGTCATCATTGATCGTCCCCAGCCTTACACAACGGTGACTCGTTATGGGCTGGTTGATACTGACCATGAAACAACGACAACTGAATCCCCGACTGTCGCAGGAGAGACAGGCACCGTTGTTGCCAATCTTGCCCAACGATATGTGACTACTACTCGCTACGGCTCGGTCGATCAGGCCCACGAAACGACACAAACACAGGGGCCTTCCGGTCCAGGTGATAACGGCACAGTTCTTGTTGACCTCGCGCAGCCCTACGTAACAGTCACAAGATACGGTTCGGTCGACTCTGATCACGAAACAACCACAACGGTGCCAGCGACTGTCCCAGGGCAAACTGGCACCGTCTTTGCTGATCTCGCTCAACGATACATAACCACAACCCGCTACGGGTTAGTTGATCAGGCTCACGAAACAACACAAACACAGGGGCCTTCGAATCCAGGCGATAACGGCACTGTTCTTGTTGACCTTGCCCAGCCTTACACGACAGTCACGAGGTACGGTTCGGTTGATACTGACCACGAAACCACTATGACAGAGTCATTAGCTGGCCCCGGACAAACAGGGACAGTTATCGTTGATCTGGCCCAGCGTTATGTGACTACGACTCGCTACGGTTCAGTTGATCAGGCTCACGAAACCACACAAACTCAAGCTCCTACTTCAGTCGGTGAAACTGGCACTGTCGTCGTTGATCTCGCCCAGAGATATGTGACGACAACCCGCTATGGGTCAGTTGACTTTGCCCATGAGACAACAGAAACCCAATCGGCAAGTGCTGGAGACACTGGCACTGTCATCGTTGATCTCGCCCAACGATATGTGACTACAACTCGCTATGGGTCAGTCGATTTTGCCCACGAGACGACACAAACCCAATCCGCCAGTGCCCCCGGAGACACCGGTACCGTTGTTGTGGACCTTGCCCAACCATACACTTCAACCACCAGGTACGGCATGGTCAGTGTTGGCGCCGAGACCACCCAGACGCAGGCGCCCTCAGCACCTGGAGAGACCGGTACTGTCATCGTGGATCTTGCCCAACCCTACACGACGACCACTCGCTACGGTGTTGTGCAAGCTGGTCAAGAGACTACTCAAACACAGTCCATCGCTAGCCCAGGCGACACCGGAACCGTCATCGTTGATCTTGCCCAGCCTTATACAACCACGACCAGATACGGGTTAGTTGACGTTTCTGGCGAGACCACGCATACAGAAACCCCCAGTAACCAAGGAGGGACGGGTACCGTTTATGTTGACCTTGCTCAGCCCTACTACACAACAACCCGATACGGACAGGTCAGCGCAGGTGGTGAGACGACTCAAACACAGGCCCCAAGCAACCCAGGACAAACAGGTACAGTTATCGTGGATCTTGCTCAGCCTTATCGAACTACGACCCGATACGGGTTGGTTGATGCTACTGGTGAGACCACTCAAACAGAAACGCCTAGCAGCCCAGGAGATACAGGTACTGTTATCGTTGATCTGGCGCAGCGTTATGCAACTACGACCCGATACGGTCAGGTTAGCGCCGGAGGGGAGACGACTCAGACACAAACAGCTAGCAACCCAGGAGATACAGCCACAGTTGTTGTTGATCTTGCTCAGCCCTACTACACCACAACCCGATACGGACAGGTCAGTGAAGGTGGCGAAACAACACAGACCCAGCAGCCCACTGCAGCTGGTGAGACAGGCACAGTTATTGTTGATCTTGCTCAACCTTATGTCACAACAACTAGATACGGGCAGGTTGATGTGGGTAGCGACACAACGCAAACCCAACAACCTACTGCAGCCGGTGAGACTGGTACTGTTCTCGTTGATCGACCTCAGCCTTATGTCACGACGACTCGTTATGGTCAGGTTGATGTGGGTAGCGACACAACGCAAACCCAGACGCCAACAGCTCCTGGCGAGACTGGCACAGTCGTGGTAGACCACCCACAACCATATGTAACCGTCATGCGCTACGGAATGGTCACAGCCAGCACGATGACAACTGAGTCGCCTAGTGTTGCTGGAGACACAGGAACTGTTATCGTCGACTTACCCGAGTCCACCGTCACCGTCACAGAAGTATACACAGGAACCGATACGATCACAGGGCCAACCACTGTCACCACAATTCCGGCGTCTGGATCAGCCCCTGGCACAGTCGTTGTAGCAACACCGCCTACAAGACCGGTTACTATCACAAGGTTCTACACTGGAACAGAGACTTTGACAGGACCTACTACGGTCACCACGGTCGCCGGTTCAGGAACCGATCCAGGTACGGTTATCGTAGAAACGCCCCCCGTCACAAGCACAAGATCCTATACTGGTACAGCCGTCTTGGGAGGGCCAACGACAGTCACTACAATTTCGCCTACTGGTACCGAAGCTGCCACGGTTATTGTCGAGACTCAGCCGCCCCAATACGTAACCAGCACCAGAGCATACACTGGTACAACATCCCGAGCGTCCGCCATGACGGTCTCAACGGTTCAGCCCTCTGGAACTGTTCCCGGTACATACATTGTCGAAACACCCACTCCTCCCCCATCTTTCAGCTGTGACGAGGGAGGATACTTGATCCAAGTGACAACTCTGTATCGACTGAACCTGGTCAGCGGTGTGAACAGCCAAGTCGCTACTGGCATTGGACCAGGAGGAATCATCAACCCCATCACGTACAACATCATCGACGACCTTATCTATGGTATTGTTCAGATCGGCAATGCCACTGTTCCAAGAAGTCAAGTCATTCGCATTGGAAGCACTGGAGCTTACACTCTGATGGACACTATCATTGATGGCAGCTGGAACAGTGGAGATACGGACGACAACGGTTATTTCTGGATCGCTCAGTCTGGTAGAGGATGGGCCAAGATCGATGTTGATCCAAGACGGTCCACTTACGGAAACATAATAGCAAGGGGAACCGCATCACCAACGAACGGTATCGCAGATTGGGCATTTGTCAAGAACGGCGGTCGTTATCTCTACGGCCTCCAGTCAGCCGGTACCAGCAGTTCCAAGACTGGCGTGGCACGATTCAGTCTCGACACTCAACAGTGGGAGTTCCTTCAAGATCTTGGGTTCATTTCTGGTACCAACACTTGGGGTGCCGTTTATGCTGTTGGACCTATGCTCATCTACGCGTCTGAGAACACTTCAGGTGTTATCTATCGGTTCAACCTTGCGACGTATCAGAAGTCATTGGTCGTCCAAGGTCCCAAGACATCTACGAACGATGGTGCTCGTTGTATCAATGCTTCGCCACCAGGATCAGGATCGTAGTCTATTTAAGGCGTTGATATAATCATTTGCCTGATTGGATATTTGGAGGAGTTGGTAATAATTATTCTTGTTTAGCTTGGTACATTCTTTCTTTTTATTTCTTTTTTACTTGACGGTCATCGCATATATTAATCTTCTTTGTCACATTGTCCATAGTTTAATTACAAGCAACTAGTATTTCTTGAACAACACCATCGAAGTGATGTCAGCTCCTCCTCTTCCTCGTTCAATTTCGACATCCCCGACTCAACATTGTCGCATCTCAAATCGTGCAATTAAATGTCTATGTCTTCTTCTTCTTTGCCTTCACTGGCTTCACCACTGGTGGGTATCCTGCCCTATCGGCCTGTTGCCAATCTTCCGACTTCTCAAACTCCTCTCTGATCGGCTGCAACAACTCATTGAGGACCTGAATCAGTGCTGGCTTGATAGTCTGCGGTGTCAAGATGTCTTGCTCGTAGTCTTGCTTGAGCTTGGCGATGTCATGATAAACAAGAGGCTCTCCATCTCTCTGGTCAACCACGAATTCCACCGTACCCTTGAGTGCAAGAATGCGAAAGATGACATGCTCGATGAATGCAATTACACCGTTTCCCTCCACCTCTCTTGGCACGCATACTGCTTTTCTGGGCTTCTTGGACACTTCTTCGGGTGTGTCCAAAAGTCCAATCTTAGAGCTCGGGTCGCTTGAGGACATCTTTTGTGCTTGTCCAAGACCTGGGACTAAGGCATTCATCGAATGTGCCCGCTTTTTGTATCCGAGCTTGGGTAGACTCTCGAGGGCAAAGGTGAAGATCTTTCGCTGGTCAACACCACCGAGCTCTGCATCGACTTTGAGGTACTCCTCGTCCAGCGCCTACATGATGGGGTAGTTTAGGCCACCGAGGAAAGGGTCATCGTCCTATTTAACCACCTCAACGCCTGCTTTGCGCGCAATTGAAAACCTTGTCATGCGCTCCAGCTTTTGACGCTCAATTATGTACTCTTTGCTCCATTGGAATGAGCTGCCGATAACGAACTCGAGTCGGTCGGTGCTGACACCGGTAGCCCGTAGGAGGCTTTTGATCACAAATTGATAGTAGTTACATCAAGGGAGGATTTGCTCAAATGGCACGTCCAACGTATCGTAAAACCCATGGACATCAGCGATGAGTATCTTGACGCAGCATCCAGCTTCAAGAAGTTCTCCTATCTTTACCATGGGCACGAAATAACCGCAGTGTGGTTTTCCCGTGGTCGCGGTGCCCCAGTAGACTTCTAGTGGTCGTTTCTCGTTGAGGACGACATTGTCGATAATCTCAGGGTTGAGGATCTCGGCCAGATTGGCTTTGATCAGACAGAGCGATTCTTCGGGGGTCCTCGTCACCTGGCTTCGGTGTTCCGATGGCTAGTAGCTGTGTGTTGTCAGGAAGCAAAAGAAAAAAGGGGAACAGAGCAAGCTTCTTTTAAAGACGTGAAGGCGAAAAGTCATACATCGGAATGAAGAGAACGCCAAAAATTTGTTACTGGGCGAAGCCCGGGTAGGGCAGTCCAATCACTCGGGTTTCCAAACTTAGGTTAAGAGATTCACGCTCACACAATGACTCATTTTCCTAAGCTTCATTACCGACATCGTCAATAATAACATTCAATATGCCGGGCTTCTGTCTATCGTCAAGATAAATCGAAAAGGATGAAATCATTATCAATACAATCTAAAGTCTATAAGGGTTGGGACTATGTCTGCATCAACTCCAGAGCGCTGTTCGAAGTGTCCGACATCGGCTGATGTTCTTTCCGTCGCTGTTGAACCATTTTATGAATAGCACCACCAGTATATATCATGGAAACAACCACGCCAACCACAGAATAAGCGATAATCAACGTGGTCGAGGCACCAGATAAGTGCAGACCAAGGCCGCCGTTGATGATTCCAAAAATCATGATGCCTCTACCGTACCAAATATGAGCATGGCTGATGGTTGTTCGTCGCTGGAACTTGACGTAGTTTCGGTGATGCATCCATCCCAGGACCGGTTGGACAATCATCAGTACACATACGATTCCTCCGAGGACAATGTGAGGATCGCTGAAAGACTAAAATGTGTTAGTAATTGCATCGTACATTGACTGGTATACAACTTACATCTCCGCCATGATCTGCGGCAGCCTTTCCAACGCCAACGCCAACCCACATGGCAATGAAGGCGATCATCTGCCATGAAGCGTGTATCTTCCATTTCCCGATGAAAGGCATGAGGACGGAGCCAATGGGGAATCCCAGCAGAAAGACGACTGCCATGATGGCACCGTGGATGGAACCAGTATGATCCTCACCTCCACCACCACCGGAGACTGCATTGTCGCTCTTCTGAGTGGTGGATGAATTGGTGAAAGGGTTTCCGTTGCCATTGACGCTAGCCTTGGAAAGGTCGACAGAGAAATCGTCAAATCCATCATGCTCATTGATGTCGGTACTCGTATCGCTTGTGTCTAGGGAACTACCCTTCTTCCAAGCACTGATCCAATGGTTTGACCCTGTCAAGTCAATACCAGTCGCACCAGACCAATGTATATTTGCCACCATAGTTTTGTTCGACGTGCCGCTTCCGCTGATCAGTTTGACATTGCTCATGCGATTATACGTTGGCATGACATGCCCCTCACCCTTTCTTGTACTCAAGGTCACGTTGCCTGACCCGTCCTGGTAGACAACAAACATGGTAGAGCCGCTCATGCGAGAGCCGGTGCCCAGGGCGATCCATTGGTAGTCGGTGGGAGCTTCAAGGCGAAGGTAGAGATCATTGGAGGTCGATGAGGTTGATGGAACTGCCCAGCTGTAGCAGATTTTCTTTGACGATGCGTCGCAGTAGGATGCTGGGGAACCATATGCCGTACTGGTGACTATGATTGATCTGCAATTAGCCTCTGCTCTTCCGTGCCTCGACGGAAATGTCTTTGTACTTACATAGCAACAAAAAGACCAAGGCAAGGGTTTTCTGAATCACAGTCTTCATTCTGGTAACGTTCTGTGTTATGATATCGCAAAAAGATGCAAAATACACTGCTGGATGCTTGTGAATGCAATCAAAGCATGGTTCTGGAACAACTCCCTTTATGTATCTCAGGTCCAATATCTCGTCTACTGTAAGTTTGCTGCGCTCACTTCACACCATTATCTACAAGCCACAACGCCAAGCCTACGTAACCCTTCAACCCTTTACCTGTCGGCGTCGCTCTTCAATCAAATCCCCGACATTAATTCCTCAGTCGGTCCAATCACAACTCTACCAACTCTGCTGACCGCGTCCCAGACCGTCGGTAACTCAGCCACCTTTCATCCCAAATTAGACACTCGTCGGTTATTGTGTCAGATTTTGTCGGTGCTTTCATGGATCGCCGCTAATTGATCTCCCGTTCTTGGCAAAACGAGAGACATGGTCGCGAGTTCTAGACGCTCTCGACGTCAGGACTTACGTGGCCTTGAGTAAATGGTCTGGCGCAATTGGACTAATGATAATGGCTATGTTGGCCATGCGTTTCAAACCCATTAGCCAGGGAACGATTATTTCCTGCACGTTAAGTCTAACTCTAAGTCTAACTTGAAGGTTCTCGCAACAGTCCAAGTACCGACGCGGTCCAAGGGAGCACGAGCAAGATGCTTATGGTGAGATTTAAGCAACTTGACGCGTAAGAAATAAGCGAAAGGAACCAGGTGCTTGATTCAGTCTTGTACAAGCCCAAATCCAGACTCAGCCGAACGGATGACGCTGGCGCTGTGGCATGGTACCTGTCATGTCGATGTTCTTATTGGCTGGTCGAGAACAAGCAATCCATCCAGAGACTTTTGAATGCTTACGCCAAGATTCCCCAGCTGCAAGTGTTTGCATGTTCCGTAAGCCGCTGTATTATATTTTCGCTCAATTCCCCGAAATCAAGTCAATTGCTCGGACACGGATCCTCGGTCGTGTACGGCCGAGCTCGCACAACCGGACGTTCTCATTGGACCAGAACTTCTTCAGATGATGCTATCCTTGACTGACTCAAACGGCGCAGCTTTCAACCACTTCACATTAGGAATACAAGTAATTAATGGGTTGGCCTTATTCAATAGTCTGGTCTTGAGACGTGGCAAACCTGCCGATCGTGGTAAATTTCTTGCTGTTTTATTTCAAAGCGCTATATTTAATCTAATCATCGTCATCCGACTCGTCCCCTGAGTCACTATCAGCATCGCCTGCTTCGTCACCACTATCCTCATCACCACTACCCCCGTCCTGGAAAGCGTTAGGGACTGTTGCAACAGCCTTCGGTGAGATCCCCACAGGGTCTAGCGCCTTTGCCGCAACGGCATCGAATCCTGTGCTCTTGGCTTGAGCGAGTCGGGCAGTGAAAGGTCCAAAGCCCTTCTCATGGAACCCCAGAAAAGCGGCAGGGTCTGAGGCATCTCCTCTTGGTGGTCTCTCTGATAGTGCCCATCCCATAACTGCATCTCCAGAGGCTGCTTCAGGTCCTAGACCCAGTGTGCTGTCGAGGCAGTTCTCACAGAGAAATGTGTAAAGCAACGACGTCGCATTAACTGAGACTCCATCAGGTATGGGCCTGACCTTGAAGTCTCCCTTGACAACAGCTGGGTTGTCTTCATCAATAGCTTGTCGGAAAGAGGACATGACTCCTCCTTTTCCATCGGGCCACGCTGCCAAGATAAAGTTTCCTTCCATATCGCCTGTCAGTCCAGCTGCACCCCACCCTTCACCATTGGCAAGGGGAAATTGTAGCTGGCCGATAAATGAACCTGCTGTTGTGTTTGCGGCGGTGTTGGCGTCTGGTAGTGCGAATGCAAATGTGAATGAGGTCCTGGCACCAAAGAATCGTTCCATGGTGAGGCCCGTGATTTGGTCGACGAAAGGCTCTGTGACTTGGCTTGTTGAGGAGGTAGGCTCGTCATCAGCTAGCGCAAGTGCGGGAAGAAGTAGACTCGTGAAGAGGATGCGGTGGGGGTTGATGTGTTTTCGGGCAGGTCGCCTGTTCTGGATATTTCGAAGAAGAGGCATCTTGGAATGTGAGTTGTGGAAGCTGGGTATAGAACAAGAAGTTTGTTCGAAGATATAGATAGAATAAAAGACTTTGAAGCGAAGTGTGATGCTGTCTAAGTTGTGATAATTATTTCATGATGCAGCAAAGGCAAATACTTATATCAGTCACCGGGCCGAAGCCAAGAAAAATGAAAATAGCTTCAAACCAAACAACCTGCCTTTTTACCCTTAAAGATACTAATTACGGCAAGCCACCGTTACAGTCTTAATTGAGGTCGGCCCAAAATGCCGTCTTGGCCATAGACGGACATCCATCGTTTCCGAAATAGCCTCACGACCCTCTCCGTTTACAGCGCCCCTCCGTTCTATAACCGCTGACAGTTTGGTTTCTACTATGAATAGCACATTGTTTGAAGCCATGGCCATGGGTTGCCATAGGGATCAACGTGACTGGTGGAAAGTAGGGACGAAACGGTTTGAAACATTGACAGAGCCTGTTTCCCAAGCATAGAAGACTCACTTGGGGCACGGAGGCCTGAGACGTTGAGTTGAGGGTGTCATATTTAAAAGGTCAAACAAGTCGTCTTTTGATGACAGGTGTTTTTGTCGCCTCCATGAAAGGGCACATGAAACACGTCAAGGGGATTCGCGTTTTGTGAACGGTTTCGTACCAGGCATGATGGGATGCCTCGCTTAGCATTACCATTGGCCTCTCTTTATAGATATCTTTGTTCTTTTATGTTTAAGCGAATGGAAATATCTTGTTGGAAATCACGTTGCATCATTGGGTAGGTAAACTGGAAGATCCTCGATTGTCGCCAGTGATGGGATTTAAGCATACCTAAAATAGCTTAACTTGTTATTGGTCTAATTCAGTGGAGACAACTTCGAGTCAGCTGCTTATCTTTCGATCACGTGCAATGACTCGATAAGCCAGAGAGTCTGATCTTCACAAGTGAGCACAGCCACCGCAATGCTTTCCTGCTGATCATCTCAACAATAGATTACAATTCTACATTATTAAACTATACAACACAAAATTCAACTTCTATCAAGAAAGAGAACACCTTACCTGAAAGATACTGAGAGAATGGTCACCAGTTTACTCCTTTATCTATAATTAATGACCTCGTTATTCAGGGTTAAATTATTCAGTAAATATAGGAGACGACATAGGGTAACTCATAGCCTCATTACTACGTACTCTTAGCCACAAACCGCGCCACACTCAATACGCGTTCCTACACGTGCCTTGGCATATAACGTCAGCATACGTCAATCAGCTGAAACGCAATCTCATTTCTCTAATCTTAAACTCATCTCACCAACCAGACAATCCACCAAGCGAAGCATCCATCACCTACACACTATCCATACATCAGATATCCATCAACATGTCTTCTCAAACCTCTTCACAAGAACTCTCCGATATGAGAACCACCCAGCCTCTGGAGACAGACCAGCCCAAGGCCCAGCATTCCATGGGTAAGACATCTCTTGTCAAGACGCGTCGGTAGAATCATGCGCTGACTCAATACAGACCCTCAAAAGGCTCCCGAGACTACAGAGCCCAGCCTCGAACTCCGTGGAGGTGGTGCCTGCGATGGTAGACTTTGTGGCATTATTCCTTGCCCCATTCCAGTCAACTGCTGGATCATCCCTTGCCCCTGCTGTTAAGTGAACGCGGTGGAGAATAGCCTCTTATTGGCCGGTATATATGCAACGATATGGGTTTTGTACATAGTCACTGAATAATTAATGCGAGTTGGGATTTTGTTATGCATTTTACAGACCCTGGTTGGGTTATTATCAGCACAGCATGAACCACCTGCTTTGAAGAGTCTCGCATGAAGTTGCACAAAAGATAATGAACAGTCAATGACGTAGTCTGAAATATTTCATGGGCTCTCGGACATTTTGTAAAGTATAAGGCCAGATGTATATGTATCCCCTCTGTCATCACAAACGTTGTAATCGGAATAGCTCAGATGCAACACCAAGTATCGCCGAAGGAATGAGAACGAGAACTGTAAGTTATCTATCACCTCCTCCAGGATATTGGATTTCTGGGTCCAATGGGGCTCCATTGTCGACCCGCTGTATCGTGTTCCAGAACCCCAACAACTCTGAAGAAGCTAATGCCTTTTGCGACAAGGCTAGTACCGTACAAACCATTGCTCACTGAAGCTACTGACAGCTTGCTACATAATAGTCATTCTGTATACTCACGTAAAGATTGAAAGAGGCAGACACTATCAATGAAATAAAGTTGCAAGGTGCACATGTCGCTTGCTGAATTGTTTTCTGTACGAATGTAGCGTGCTTTTGCATTCTTTCTGATAGCTTTCTGTTACGATACCTCTCAATATTATCTTCTGCAATTTATTTGTTCCAGTAACTGTTGTAAACGATATAGGAGAATATATGAGGCTCAACAAATAGTTTGCCGTTACTAACTGCCCTGCACCAAGAGTAGCCACTTGCCGAGGTTTTCCATGTGCACCCCTGATCATCAGCTTTACCGAGGTTGGCTTGACCACGTGACGTGCCATTGCGACGCGCTTGTGACATCTTAAATACACATTCCATCACCATCACATGCTGCTGACTGCTGTTTCCGACTTGAATAAACTCACCAAATTCATTGTTTTCTAGCACGTTTCGTTACATATCAATCATGGTTTTGTCACAGAAGCAAGGCCGTCGCGAGACGTTGACTGTTGTGGACAACAGAACAAACCAGAGCTACGAGATCCCCATTACTCATAACTCCATTCCAGCAACAGAATTCAAGAAGATCAAGGCTGAGGCTGGAAATGATCGTCCAGAAGATGAGACGAACCAGGGTCTCAGGGTTTATGATCCTGCCTACATGAACACTGCTGTTGTGCAGAGCAAAATCACATACATTAACGGCCTGGATGGCGTTCTTCGCTACCGCGGATATCCCATCGAGCAGTTGGTGGAAAAGAGTGATTTCCTCGAGTCTGCCTATCTCCTCATCTATGGCGAGCTTCCCACAAAATCAGAGTACGATGTGTGGCATGGCGAGGTGATGCACCACACGTACATCCACAGCGACATCGAGAACATGTTCAAGTCGTTCCGTTATGACTCTCACCCCATGTCCATGCTGACTGCGGCTTTTGCTACGCTGGGAGCGTTTGCTCCGGAAGCCAACCCTTCTCTCGCCGGCCAGAAGCTCTACACCAACGCGGCATCAGGCAACTTGGAAGCCCTTCAGATGCTGGACAAGCAGATTCTCCGCATCCTTGGAAAGGCACCCACCCTCGCGGCTGCGTCATACAGAATGCGCCAAGGCCGACCTTTCAATCGACCAGCACAGGATTTGGGTTACACTGGAAACTTCCTATACCTCCTGGACCATCTCTCCGAGACCGACTACACGCCGCATCCCGTCCTTGCCAGGGCTTTGGACAAGCTATTCATCATCCACGCTGACCACGAAGTCAACTGTTCCACCGCCACAGTCATGCAAGTTGGAAGTTCCTTGGTGGACCCTTACAGCGTTGTTGCTGCAGGATGTGCAGCACTTTACGGCCCATCCCACGGAGGTGCTTCCGAGTCAGCAATCCGCATGCTTATCGAGATCGGATCTCCCGAGAACGTCCCTGCATTCATGCAGGCAGTCGAGAAGAGGGAGCGCGTGCTTGTCGGATTCGGCCACCGCGTCTACAAGAACGTCGATCCTCGTTCCACAGCCATTCGCAAGCTCGCTGAGGAAGTCTTCGAGGTCACCGGCAGAAACAAGCTCTTGGACACGGCTCTTACGCTTGCCGACTACGCCCGAAAGAGCGAATTCATGCGCAGCAGGAACCTATACCCCAACGTGGACTTTTACTCTGGTCTGATCTACCAGGCTATGGGTTTCCCTCTTGACTTCTACCCAGTCTTGTTTGCTGTCCCACGATGCGTTGGATGGTTGGCGCACTGGAGACAGATGATGCTGAACTCATCTGGTGTCAAGATCTGGAGACCTCGACAGCTGTACATTGGAGAGGGCGAGAGAGAGTATGTTGAGGCCGAGAACAGAAAGGCCAAGGCTGATGCTACAGTCTTTGATGCTCCTGTCAAGGTTGGACACGGCGGAAACAGTCAGCGAACTCTACTTGCTACCTCTAACAAGGAGTTGAAGAGCAAATTGTAAGATGTGAAGGATATGGTGCTTGCATTTGGGTGTATATTGCATTCTATTTAGCGTTCTTTGTATGTAATCTTGGACATATATCTCAATGAATCCAGCTCTTCAATGATAAAAGATCCGCTTGCGTAATTCATATTTGTGTACACCCTTCTTACCAAGCATCATCGCCCAACCAGCTCGTCTCTAAAGCTGGGGGCAAGGCCACTGGCTTCGTAACATTTATCTCTATATCCTTCAATTCAATAATCGCCTCCAATTCTTTGTGTCGCGCCATGAGTTCCTTGCACATGTTGTTCCTTTCTCCCCAGAGGTAACGGTCATTCGCCGACATGGTCATTGCGGCGTCGCCAGCTCCCATCATCATCGGGATTGTGACAGGGGCAGCCAGGCCACCTGTCAGTAAGGTCAAGAGGGCGGCGCCAGCGCGCGAGCGATTTAGATCCGTGTTTCGTTGAGCGTATTCGACTCGGAGGTTGGCAAAGTGGTCGAACATCTTCTTGCAAATCTCCGTCGAGGACTTTCCGACAAGAAGGAAGGATAACAAAATTGCGTAGTCGACATCGTTCCAGTAGGTGTTGACATCATTCCATCCCTTTCGAAGAGAGTCAAAGTCTTGATATAAATCGTTAGTGGTAGGTTCAAGATGGAAGAAGTTGTTTGACTCACGTTCGTTGACCTTAACAATATCCTTTTGTTCATTCACCGTTCCAATGTATTGGACCCTTGAGATAGCTCGAATCCTATCTTCATCCCATTGTTGCCCTTGGCAATGAGAATGTCCTGGCTGGTGACTCCAGAAAAGACCGGTCGTAAATTTCTCCAGAAGAGTCTTGCGAGAATACCAGATGCTCCTGGGAATGAGGCAAAGTGTCAACTGAACCTTGAAAGTTGTTGACAGAATAATTGCCAAATTTGGCGACAACTCGGAGCTATCCCAGGAGATGAGTTCGAGTATCTCGCTGTCGAGATCCGTGTCGATCTGGAAAGGGTTGCGCTCCTCGAGAATTGGAGTTGTGACTAGGACTGCTACCCATCGGTCTGGCTTTGACTTTTTGGGATTCTTGGTTTCAGAACCCGGGGTATCTTTGTTGAATGATCCTGTGAAATCCTATCAGAATATGATTTCGTTCATGATGCCTGTCTTTACTCACCGCTACCTGTTTCGCGCAAGATCCAATCAACCAATGCGCGCACCATCGATCTCAGCTGCAGTGAGAAGTGGTGCAGTTTGTCGCCTGCGGTGGCTACTTGATTCTTCACCAAACCAACGATTTGCTCTGATGGGGGTGCGATTTCGGGTATCTGAACGGGAACAAAGTACTTGACCACGGCTGGTGCTCTATCCCATTTCTCGTTCAACGAGATAACCAAGTCAAAGATTCTAGAAGTAACATAGGCTAAAATAGGAATAACAGCAAGATTTCGGTACAATTGGTACCGTTCTGGGCAAAGAACAAAGAGAGTCGCGACGATGGTAACGATGCAGACCAGCTGCTGTTTCGCTACATCAAGATCGTGTCGGCGCTGGGGCAGAACCGCCGGAGGGGGCGAGCCGGGGGCCATGCTCTCTTTCGTCTGTGATCTAAAAGAAACAGACAAGGATTTGATATTTGGAAAGATGTATGAGAAGCAGAAGAAGAAAAGAAAGAACAATAACTGATGGGGATTATTGAGTCTTGGGGTTGATGTTGATGTCCACCGCTTAATACCAAAACCCACTGACTAACTGTCTTTGGCGATCAACACATGGCGCACTCGACTTCCAATCAATAACTAAGAGCCCCACAACTACTTTCATGCACTCTTACGTGTCTGACAGCAAGCGAACACGCGAACATTGTCAACTCATGTATATGTAATGTATTCGTATGATGTGCAGTTGTCACGGAGGAACACTAGGCCAAAGTACCCAAAAGCAAAGGCCCCGTTGCAAGGGATAAAGATAAGATACAAGGGTTCATCTCACTAGCCAGTCTAGACTCAGGTATTGGGGAGACAATATCTCTAGTTGAAAGATATATGAAACTTCTAGGAACATTAAATGGTAAAAAACCCACCCCATCTCATTTACCCAGCCTCTATAATCTATAGTCGGACAAAACATCCTCCACCCGATTAGAACAATATCTCTCCATGTTTTTATTCCACGCTTAATAAGCGTTGACATCCTTGAAGCCCTGCTGCATAGCCTTGAGGTGGCTCCAGTCGTTGCTGTCAAGAGCAAGAGCCCAAGCCATAACACTCTTGACACCGCGGGTCTGGGCCATGAAGGCGATCTTCTGAGCGATGAGCTCAGCGGTGTCCCAGGTCCAGAAGATGCGGGTCTCAGAGTCCCAGTACCACTGGCCTCCGTTGACGGTATCGGTGCGGCCTTGCTTGAGAGCCTTGTGGAATGAGTTGTTGATGTCGATGCCATCACACTTGCCAAAGGCAGATTGGCAGCCTGTGCCGCAGTGAGCGGGAGTAGTGCCACTGTAACATATTAGTATACAAGAATCATCCCGGTAAAAGAGGGGAACTTACCACCAGCCAGAGGCAGCACAGCAGGCACCTTCGCCACACTTGAAGAAGGTACCAGCACCGCAGGTAGCATCAGGAGAGGAAGTCAGGTTGGTGGGAGCAGCAACGAAGTTGGCAGCCTCGAAGGTCATGGAACCAGACTTTCCGGTGTCGCTTCCGTCCTCGGGGTTCTCAAGGAGCTCGGTAGGGCAGCCGATGGGCTGAGTGCAGGTGTAGCCCTTCTTGGTCATGAAGTACTTGGCGTAGAAGGGAATTCCGAGGACAAGCTTGGAAGGGGGGAAACCAAGAGAGATGTACTTGTCGATGGCACGGGCAGCGCCTTGGATGGAGACATGGTGGGTGGTGAAGTGGTCACGGCGGTTCATGAGATCGTATGTCATAACCTGCAAGAGTCAGCAACCTATCTGTTAGAGTTCGAAAGGTGGACGTACGTTGACAAAGTCGACGTATTTGTTGATGAGAGGAGCCTCAGTAGGAAGGTAAGCAATCATGTCGCGCTCAAGACCGGGAACAGCGATGGAAAGCTCCTTGTCTCCGATGAACTTCTTGACCTCCTTGAGAAGCTTGGGGAAAGCCTTGATCTCGTAGGTCTTCTTGGAGTTGGGGACCTGCTTGTAGTCCTGGCCGTTACCACCGGGGTACTCCCAGTCGATATCTAATCAATCACATCAGCCTCTAGAAAAACGTTTAGTGTGAACGGGATACGTACCGACACAGTCGAAGCCAAGTCGGTCAAGGTTAGAAGCGAGGTTTCTGGCGAAATTCTCGCGGGTGCGATCGGTCTTGGCAGCGGCGTCAAAGCCAGCGTTGTCGCCCCAGCCACCAACAGCAAGGCAGAGCTTGATGTCGTGGTCGAAGAGGCTACGGACCTTGTCGAGAGGCTGGAAGGGCTCGTACTTTCCACTGGGCTGAGTGGTGAAGAGAGAAGAGTTGGCAAAGGACATCATGACGTGGGTGACGCTGCTAGTGACATCCTTGGAGGGAAGGTCCTTAGTGTGCCATCTTGTCAATAGTTAGCGGGAAGGGATCTTTGAAACATCGGGTTTGGTGGCGTACTGGTCATAGTAGATGATGTTTCGGGATGCGCTGGTAACAGCAGCGGCGCCGAGGCCGAGGAGTACAGACAGATGCATGGTTAGTAAGTAAAAGAAAGTAAATGAATGACTAGAAGAGTATTGTTAATGAGAGTGTGATGTTGTAGTGTTTTAGAAATGTATCTCAAACGAAAGACATGCTCGCCTTATATATATATCTCGAATCAAGAGTGTGAACAAAGGCCTCAACGATCAGCGCGTACCGGGCGATGAATCAGACATTCGAAAAGCCTCTTTTCATGCTAAAAATTAAGTTTGATTGGGCCCTGACGGGCTTTGTTGCTCCGTGACCGATGCTCAGTTGCACAATGCAACCCTGCAATGTTAAAAGGTCGTTGCACAGAGTTTAATTGCGTCTACCGCTACCGTTAGGCTTTGTTTTGAATTTACAACGCTTATTAGGGGCACACTGACACAGACAGTAGCATTCATCTACTGTAGTAGGCAGTTACAGCCCAAACTTAAAGCGTGCACGCGCCAGGGCTGTGAAATTGGGAGAACCGACTGAGCCATTCGGTAGTTTGCAGTAGGACAGGGGCACTCCTGTGGGGGATCAAACGATGCGAGAACTACCGACAGTTTGGGAGTCTTTGAATGTGCCGAGCATTCCGATCTACTGATTCAGTGTCTCCTCCTTGGTGGATTAAATACACGGGGAACTGGGGATTGATTTGACAAGAAAGGACTCCAGATCCGCTACAACAGTACCTAGTAATTGACCATCCCAATCTCATCTCATAGTCTACTCTGAATGCCGTTCTCTCTCTGAATAAACCAATCGACTGTCGCAGACACGCCTTCTTCCAACGGGACCCTCGGCTTCCATCCCAAGACCCTCTCTGCAAGGCTCGTGTCTGGTTTTCTCCTCACAGGGTCATCTTCTCTTTTCGGCTCCAAGCGAACAGGCACGGGTTGATCGCATCCCGTTTTCGCCGCGACGACACGCGAGATTATATCTGCAATCTCGCTGATTTCCATCTCCAAGTCGCTACCGATATTAACCGGCCCATTCTGGTCGCTGTTCATCAGCGCTTCCAAACCGCGAACACAGTCTTGGGCGAATTGAAAGCAGCGCGTTGCGTGTCCGTCTCCATATATGACTATCGGTTCCCGCTTTAGAGCGGCCGTTATGAAGTTGGGAACGGCGCGACCATCTTCTGCTTGCATGAAAGGTCCGTAGGCGTTAAATATCCGGGCGACGCGGACTTCTAGACCGTGTTCTAGTTGGTACGAGTACCCTAGAGCTTCCATGACTCGTTTGCCTTCATCGTAACATGCACGGGGGCCGAAACAATTGACGTTGCCTCTGTAGCCTTCATCCTGACATGGTATTTGGGCGTCGCCGTAGACTTCTGTTTCAATTGATCAGCGAATGTAAGCAGAATGCAGGTGCATTATTATTTCGACCGTACCTGATGTACTGGCGAGAAGAACGCGCGCGCCTTGCTTGACCGCGTAGTCTAAAACATTAGATGCTCCGTTAAAGCATGTCTGTAATATATCGATCGGTTGGGTTTCGAAATAAACAGGGCTCGCTGGGCACGCAAGGTGGTATATTTGTTCGACCCCATCGATCCAGGGTATGGGATCGCGCACGTCAGCCCTGTCAATTGAGGTCAGTCAGTGTGGTGGTTAATAATACGTTTTTTTGCCAAGGGCGCTCCTACTGGATGTATCGTAATCTCTTGTTAGATCGGAACCTGTCGAGGTTGGTATCTGATGAAGTCCATAGAGAGTCCAAAATGACGACTTCGTGGCCCTGATCGAGCAGTAATTGCACTAGGGTGCTGCCGAGGAATCCGGCTCCCTGGGTATTGTCAGCTTAGAACCTTGCAAAATTGTTGTCAAGACACCCTACACCAGTCACGAGAATAACCATACTGAGCAAGTACTGAATAAATGTAAAATTTAATGCTAGCAATATCGATGCGATAATAAGAGCTACAAAATTAAATTTGCAGAGTGAGCTTTCCCTGGCGTGCTCGTCAATTAAATACACATCATCAGAGTCAATCGAGCATCATCGAATCCATTAAAAACGAGACATCTCAGCTCTCAGCTCGGACGCAAGTGAAGATCATGTCCCAGTGTAGCCATCCTAGCTCAATATCAACCGAGCAGATCCTACGTCATCTTCAGCTTTCGTTGGCCAAGCTGGGCAGAGATGGAGGTTTGACGTATGCGGCGTTACCTTGTCGAACCCAGATGCAGCGAGGCTTGTAACGGAGCGGGCACTGATTAAGAAGTGATAGTCGCTAGACATGGTGCTTTCAGCTGGAATTTTGACTCCTAGCCCACCTTTTATGTGAGACATGGACCGTCAGCATGGGTCATAGCGATGCAGATTCACTTCAACTGGACAGCAGATAATCTGCAGGTAAACAATGACAAGTTTGGCTACTGATACGTATTTGTGACGGTAGTATCCGAAAATCCAGATATACAACGTGTTACTCAGCTAAATCCCTCGTTTGCAAGTTGTACTCCATGACCAAGACATTGTTTCTCTGGCGTTTCGGGAGCCGACTGTGTAGCTCTGACTATCGTAAGGTGACTGTGACTACCACGTCATGGGGTTTCACAAGCGAATCTCCAGATAATATCAGGTAATCTGATCAATATTGAGCGTCACGCGTTGCTGAGTAATAAGGAGGTGTCAGACAATTAATTTAGTACGACTTCGTATATTTGAATCGAATAATCAAGACACAGTAGATCGATTATATAATGATGTTCGAAAAAGTAAATCTTTGATGACTGTAAAGCTGAAGGCTTTAAACTTGTAAACAAATAAGTATGTCTCGCAGTGGTCCATTCTTTTGAGGATACTCTGCGCAAGTTATACTTAGCTACCCTGGCAAAAGCTATTTTCACCGTTTTGTACTCAATTGGACGATTCTACTGGTTCGGCAACTCTTAGACACTCCGTTACGCTTCCGTATTTTAGAATTCAGGTTTGGCGGAACTTATTTCTCCGTCCCTAGGAATGCCAAAAGGATAAAGATCTGCGGCATTATGTACAATTCCCGGCATGGGCAAATAGCCAAGCCCAAAATAGTCTATACCCCGCTGCGGAACAGCTCCGTGTGTCTTCTTTGAGGACTCAGCATGCTCCGAGATTTATACTTGCATTGACTGATCATGAGATGGACTTCGTTTGGATTGTAGAGACGGGAATACTATTGGTATGGAATCCGCCAGTCAGAGGGATGGCGGTTATGCCAACATGGTGGGCAGTGCATACATGAAGAGTTGTCTATTCAAGGATAATCAAGATATATAAGTAGGTTTGGGGCTTTCTATATCAAATCTAATATAGACGTTATCCCGAGGAAGCCGTTTTGAATATCCCAGTAATCCATTGTTAGCAGCCGTCATGCTATCGAAGCTTATTCTCCCGGCTCTTGCCAGCATTCTGTTCCAGAATACAGCTGTCCAAGCTGCTGGAGACATCGACTATCTCATCACATTGTCAGCCTCTAATCCACCAGATCTATCTCAACCACTAACACTTAATCAGTGGAGACTCATACTCTCAAACATGGTTCGACATCAACGGCGAGAAACCTTCCTCCAAGAACCCCATCGGGAACCCTCCCTTCCCCGGCTGGACAGCTTCTGGTGGACCCAACTGGGTCGGTAGCATCGTCACCGAACAGAACAACTCGCTCGTACTGGCATACAACTTTGCCTACGGAGGTGCTACCGTCGATGCAAACATCATCAAGCCTTATCAAGATACTGTCAAGAGCATGGTTGATCAAGTCAAGCAGTTCTCCGACTCGATCGCCAAAAAGCCCAGCTATGCCCCATGGAATGCGCAGAATGCCGTTGCAGGCGTTTGGATTGGGGTCAACGATGTAGGAAACTCGTTTTATCTTGGCAACATGGCGGATATTACCGAGAGAGCCGTTTCGAGATACTTTGAGTTACTCAAGGTCATGTATAACGCCGGACTACGAAAGTTTGTGCTATTGAGCGTTCCCCGTAAGTATTGACCATAACACGGCTATTATTGGGAACATAGACTAATGCCCCTTTTCAGCAACTCAACTCACCCCAACCATGATCAAGCAAGGTCCCGATTCGAACGCGATGCTAGTCAAGTCGATCAACCTATACAACAGCAAAATCGCTTCCAAGCTGCAGGCATTCAAGCAGGCTAATTCTGGCGTCAAAGCTATTGTTATCGACACCTCTGTTTCATTTAACAAGGCAATCAAGAATCCCACTGCTTACGGGGCGCCGGATGCTACATGCTTTAACAATAATGGAAAGTCATGCGTAAGTTTTATGGGCAGAGACGTAACTTCATTTGCTGACGATTATTAGTTGTGGTTCGATGATTACCACCCTGGTGTCGCGATTAACAAGCTTGTTGCAGAACAGGTGGCGACTGCCCTTGAAAACAACGGCTTTGGATGGTAAATTCTTTGTCTGAGGATGCTTTAGGCTCGGAATGGATTGGGGAGAGGTGGGACTTAAGGGTCGGTGTGATCCTCAGGCATACTGGGTAAAACACTCGGGAGCTTGAGGGGTATCAAAGGCGTCGACTTGCTGAGTAGGCCCCAGTCTCGCTGTTAAAAATGCATTGAATATTTGTGCTGATTTATCTTATAACGCTATCATGACTTGGCTGTGAGGACTTTTAAGGATTTGTCACTGAGTACCTAGAAATACTATGTTTATCCGCGAGTCACCGAAACGATCTTCAACACGTGGTGTTAGTGCAGTATGATCTAGAAGTGTAACCAATCTCTTCATTCCGCGGTAGACACATTAAATATTGATGATAGCTTATAAAGAGCCAGAGTTGTCGGCACAAGACCAGGCTGCCGATCCTCCAGAGGCCCTGTACGAAGCCATGATGTCAACCACAGACGCATAGGTGCCAGCCACAGTCAAGAATGTCCCCAATACGATAATAGTAAAGCTCCAAAGGACTCCGATATACCAAGTCACGGATCGATCTTTCTTGGCACGCTTGAAGTTGTCATACAACCACATACAACCCATGGGCTGGAACGATAAGGATGTGGCAAGTAAGGCACCGATAAGAGAAACAAGACCGCTGAAAACGGGGATGCCACTGGCAATCACATAGGCTACAACGGTGATACCAAAGGTGCATCCGATCCAAGATGCCCAGTGGACGAGTGTGTTGGCTGCGAGATGCTTGGAACCTCGCAAAACGCGGACAAAAACGTGCTTACTCGCCAGCTAGAAGTCCGTAATGTCAGCTTCGGTTACTCTGCAATTTTTACGGTGCTTCAACTTACATGACACGTCAACATGGTGGTAACAATCAACCCAGGGAGTGCAATTCCATAGGTAACCCTCTTGATCAATACACCCGCTGATCCAAGAGCTGGCGACGCGACATATGAGCCACAGAAGTAATACACCACGCAGCCAATGGCGATATAGCAAGCGCTGATAACCGTTTGGCACAGAATTAGTGATCTCGTGTAGTGTCTAGGGTCTCTCATCTCAGCCGCGATGGAGAAGAACGCTGGTGTGCCTGCATATGCAAAGACCAGCGAGCAGATAGCTGAGATGGCATTGGTGAAGCTTGGCTTCTTGAAGAGGTGGTAGTCTGATACCCAGACAGCGTCTTTGGGTGCAGCTGCTGGTCGGTCTTGGATGCCTACAGCGACTGTGAGGATAATGACTACGCAGAGGGGTCAGCAAGAGGAGTACACAGCGAATATGACAGTGACGATCAATATGTACCAGAAGTGATGACACAGACCAGACCTATCCAAGCGAGCCAACTCAGTTTGCCAAGTGTACGAATACTCGCAAACATGAATCCAGTGATAGCTGCTACCGCAACAAAAACAGCGGTGCAAGTCCCATGATTCGACACAGCATTGAAGCCGATAGACACACTCAGCATAGCTGATCCGCAGACAAATGTCCAGTCTGAAAACATACTTGATTAATTCCAGTTCCGGAAAGGTCAGCATCGTGGATTTCACTTACAAAGACCAAAAGCAAAGCCAAAGATCTCTCGACCCGCTCTACCAAACATCAGGCCTCCTGCATCGTCGATACCATATACCTCACGATGTCGAAGCTTGAATATTCCTACAATGTAATCTGACCATGTCGTGATAGCTGCTACGACACAGAGGCAGATAAGACCGGGGATCATGCCTAGGGTATCGAAGACAGAGGGTATAGAGAGGATTCCAAGACCCAGTTGTGTTTTCATCATGAGACCAGCAGTCCCAACCCAACCGACCTATTCAAATAATCAGCATCCATGGTCTATGCATGGAACGTATGGTATTCAACTCACGTTTCGATAGTTTGGCCCATCATCGCTGATCTTTCCAAAAACAGCATCATGAGCATGCCCAGGATCATCGTGAACTTCACCTGACAAGACTTGACCTTCCTGGTCAACTTTCTCGGAGCCGAACATGTTGCCAATCTATCAATCAAGCCCAAGTCTTCTCGTGTTCACTTTCCAAACTTTTGGAGAAAGGAAAGCGACCCCGACTACGAACCCCATTTTGTTCTATCACGATACATATTTTTTCTCCAATTCTTTTCACTTTCGCTCCGAGAGTAAGCGCCAAGACGCACGCAATGGATGTTTCTATGACATTGATCACGATGGATCAAGTTTAGACTGGCAAATTTCTTCAGACAAGATTCCACTTGGAGTGACAAGTTCCCCGATGTCGGATGTTGGGGTCGAATGGGCAGGATGATGATTGGTTAAGATGGCAAGGGGTGAGATTTGTGTGGATTGTTTAAACCGAATTGGAGAAACTGTCGTTTTTGGGAATGTGACGAGGTTGAGATCATGGAGTTGATGGACAAATATGCCTCATTATATGAAGGGAAACAGGTCAGTTTAAATACCACTACGTTTCCGACATGAAGCATACCTTGGATCTGTTCTTGTGAACTCAGATACTGGGTACGCGATGCCATCGAGGCCGCGTGACAGCGACATGAAACAACAACAAGGGGGTCTCAGTGATCGACATGGCCTTATCTTATCTTATCTTATCTTATCTACTCCGTGAATGTGATGGCCAGGCTATCATCGTCTTCTACAGTTACAATGATGCGAAAGTATAATGAGCAATCTACGCGCTCTTGGGTCAAGGACTTGTCAATTGCAATCACTGCAAAGAACATAAGAGCCGATTGAATGCGTCCGAATGTTGCAGAATGGATGGCAAACATCACAGGTCTTGGCGTGAGGCATTTTGCCTTGGTTAATCTTCGCCCCCTTCAAGCCGTAGCCAACCGAACATGAGACTTGCTTCATCAGGGCGACAGTCAACTTGTGACTTCGACATACCGACAGCCAGTAGTATGCATCTATGAATTCATTATCCTCAAGACATTATTATCTATAACTTCATCTTCTCGTGATGTGACGTTGATGAGCTGGGCGTGCTCTTGTACAGGGTAGGGCATGTCGTCATCTTCCTCAACTCAACATCTTCAAAACCCAGCAACGTCCTCATTACAATCAGTAAATACCTTCATACTTTTTTAATTACCATCTATCGGTAGAACTGTGCCAAGAATGACGCGTCGAAAACAACAAGGCGTGCCACGTGCGGTGTGCATGCGCCAGATGCTTCGCAAAGTCGCACCGAGATCTGATAAACTACGAGCCAATAGTCTGAGCCTCAATTTGTCGAGACCTCTCAAACATCCCTTCAACCGAGCTGTCATTCGTGCATTTCGGGCTCGACAGGTGTAAATCGCGGGGAAGAATGATCTAACGACCCCAGACGGTTGGTAGATCTGGAGTCTAGGCTTTGGAAACGGACTTCTCAGCTGCGCTACCGACGGCCTTCTCGCCGTTGAATCACGAGTCGTGAATTTGACAAGATTTAGTCTAAGTCAATTGCCGTTAAGTTAAACCTTTGAACGAAAAGGATGCGGAATGAGACCGAAAAAGTCCCCGCTTGGCTACCAGGTTTTTGGGTATGGAGACGATTGAGATTGGACTTTGACTTGGTTTGTTCGAGAGCGTTCTGATCCACATTATTAGCAGTGAAAATTGGCTTTGAGGGTCTTGTTATTGGTTGTAGAGGTGTTGGTCTCTCCACCCCCAGATTAGCTGGAGTTTGTTTTGGTCTGTGGAGAAATTGGATGGACTCTGAGAGAAACATGAGTTTATGCGATGAGATGATTCCCCAATGTTCTGTTACATACTCTATCAGTGAACTGTATGACTTTGTAAACAGGAACTGGAGAAGAATACACAGTAGAATCTCCCATTCTTGCCTCTGAGGACATATACTCAACTAACTGACTGACTGACTCACCAACTCACTGACTACAACAACCCTGTACCTTCTCCTCTCAGCAGCTAACGTTGGACAAGACTCGAGCTAGTATTCTTCAGGGCAACATCCCGCACAAGCCAAGCAAGACTCAGCAACAGTTCCCCGGGCACCTCGCCGATCCAACCCATCTTCTTCTTCTCCCCTCTTTTCCCCAGCATCTTAGTTAACTTAAATAAGAATATTGGGGCCGCCCCTTAGAATTCTCCATCTTTCCCCAGATCCTCAAAAACCATCTCCTTCCCCGCATCAACTCTCTTTTCTTCTTTACTCTACCAACTGATCCTGGGTATCAAACACACAACAAACATGTCGGACGAAAAGGTCTCGGCTGTTGCCCCAGTGGCTCACGACACAGACCCCAGCAAGACTCATCCCGATGTTATCGACCATGCGCGCTCCGCTGCGAATAAAGAACAGAACATGACCCTCATGCAGGGCATTAAGCTTTATCCCAAGGCTGTCGCATGGAGTGTTCTTATCTCGACATGCATTGTCATGGAAGGATTTGACATTGTGCTTGTCAACAACTTTTGTAAGCTTTGACTGTAACTAACTTTGCGGCGCAATTACTGATGATCGCAATTAGACGCCTTTCCCCAGTGGAACAGAAAATACGGAACTCTTCAACCCGACGGATCATATCAAGTGTCGGCAGCATGGCAAGCCGGCCTCAGTAATGTAAGAACACTCTCAATCCCTCAATTGATACCCAATTAACTCGACCAGGGTGCCAACGTTGGTTCCATCATCGGTCTCTTCCTCAACGGTTGGCTCTCGGAGCGCTTCGGTTATCGATACACAATCATCGGCTGTCTCATCTGGCTCTCGGGCTGCATCACCCTCTTCTTCACCGCCCAAAACGTCCAAATGCTCCTCGCCGCCGAAATCCTCTGTGGTCTGCCATGGGGTATCTTCCAGACCATCTGCGTCACCTACGCCTCCGAAGTTTGCCCCATCGCCCTCCGAGGTTACCTTACCACATATGTCAACTTCTGCTGGGGTCTCGGTCAAGAGATTGGTATCGGAATATTACGATCCATGATCGGTCGAACGGATCAGTGGGCTTACAGAATCCCCTACGGTCTGCAGTGGATCTGGCCTCTACCTTTGATTGTCGGACTTTGGCTTGCGCCTGAGAGTCCTTGGTGGCTTGTTCGCAAGGGACGTGTTGCTGATGCTAAGAAGAGTCTTTTGAGACTGACTAGCCTCAACCGCGAAACGGAATTTGATGCAGACGAGACCGTGGCTATGATGGTGCACACAACCGCTCTCGAGGAGAAGCTCACCAGCGGAAGCTCATATATCGACTGCTTCAAGGGTGTCAACCGTCGTCGAACAGAAATCGTCTGTATGGTTTGGGCTATGCAAAACCTCAGCGGAAACTCGTTCTCGAACTACTCTACCTACTTCCTCGAACAAGCCGGTCTGTCCACCAAGCACGCCTATTCCTTCGCTCTTGGACAATATGCCATCAACATGATTGGTGTGTTTGGTGCTTGGGCATTGATGAGCCGTGGAATCGGCCGTCGTACTCTCTATCTCTACGGACTGTGCGGTCTCTGCATGGTCCTCTGCGTTCTCGGCTTCCTTGGTCTCGTTCCCGAGGCTGACCGTGAGAAGGGCGCTCTTGCCACTGGAAGTCTCATGATTGGATGGGCTGTGGTTTACCAGCTTACTGTTGGTTCTGTGGCCTACTCTCTCGTCAGTGAGCTTCCTTCTCGAAGACTTCAGATCAAGACCGTTGCTCTTGGCCGTATCTTCTAGTAAGTATTCTCCGCATGGATATTATAATCAATGACTAACAATTTCCAGTGGTATCGTCGGCATTATCAATGCTGTTTTGACACCTTATATGCTTAACCCTACCGCTTGGGACTGGAGCAACTACACCGGCTTCTTCTGGGTGAGTCCTACCAAGCTTCGCACAAGTAACCATAAACTAATTCTTACTCTTAGGGTGGTATCTGCTTCCTTTGCATCATCTACACCTACTTCCGCCTTCCCGAACCCAACGGCCGTACCTTTGCCGAGCTCGGTGTTTTGTTCGAGAAGGGTATCAGCGCTCGCAAGTTCGCCACTACAAAGGTCGATGTCTTCCACGAATCTGTCGATGAGCATGTCCTCGATGAGCTTAACAAGGTTGATACAGCCACAGTTGAGACTGTAGAGAAGGCAGGCCGCAAGTAGATATTGAACTCGAAGATGGCGATGCTGTGCTGGAGCTGGACTATACAACTATTTCTGGCTCTGTTATGATTCAGGAAATGGCCTGTATATCTATAATATCGTAAATTAATGAGATATTGACTTCATGAAATGGTCTCGTGCCTTGTCCGTGAGATGATCAAATTGCAAGTTGGAGATCAGCTAGTTGCATTTTATGTATGCATGCTCACACGGAGCTTTGCCCACAATAGTAAATATTATCTGTAGATCTATAATGCCTCGGCGACTGACTCCACTTGCCAAGCTACCATGAGACCCTCGCCTCATAGTCTAACTCATTCTACAGGAAGCCACTGACTAGCCAATTCTTTGAGATACCCTGGGAAATGGTCATCTTCCACCTGAACACTCTCCCTCTTCCCAAACCATTCGTAAAACGCTCGCAAGTTGGCGAGCTCAGGATCGGACAGAATATCCAAACTGTACAAGTCTTTGGCAAAGTGTAAGACCGAGTACAACACGCAATCGGCGATATTCACCTGAACGTCGCTACCGCGGCTAAGGCGCTCATCATCTTCGTAGTACTTGTCCAACAGCCTCAAATTCTTGTAGCAAAACTCTAGCATGAGCTTTGAGGCTCTAGGATGCGTTTCTTCGAGTGTTTGGAACAATGCACTGCCTTTATGACAAGCAAAACCGAACTGGCTGGTGATTTCATCCGCAAGAGACAACATGTCTCGGACTCGACCTCTCTCTGCCGCAGTGTCTCCGATCAGACTGACTTTGGAATGCTTGGCGAGTTCAACCCCCCAATCCTCTTTGGGATTCTTACAAATATCTTCAAAGTATTCGAGGATTGCGACCGATTGCTTGATGAAGGACCCGTCAGGAAGTCGTAGTACAGGTGCTGTACCAGCTGGTTTGCCAGGGGCAGAAAGCTTTCCCTTGTCGTCCACAGTGACTTCTGTGATCTTGATGAGTGGTGAATTGAGAAGACCTTTTTCGGCAAGGTAGATCAGGACGCGGCGGGGGTAAACACCCCATGAGAGGACGAAGAGCTCAAGCGGAGGATTCATTGATAAAAATTATTGTTGTATTTGATTTGAAATTGCCTGTGATACAAACATGATTAACAATGGTTATGCTCGCCTTTTATAGTCGAGGTTTCGGGAGACATCTGTGTGATGAAGTCTCCGTAGGATCGCCACTTCGGAGAGTTAAGCAATATCGACGGACACTTGTAGTGTAACCGATAGGCTATTTAACTTGCCGTGCCAGAGATTCGGAAACTTTATGAAGGATCAGGTTCAGTAATTTCCTCACTTACAATTTGAGCGGAAGAATAAGTAATATTTACATTTGGCGCTATAAATACGGGAGAAAATAGTAGACTCAACAGAGAAACATTCTTCAAAGAATGATCCAGGCTCTTTTTACTTCTTGAAGAACTTGATAGGAAACTTGGTGCCCATCTCCTTGTACGCAACAGGGTTGGGATGTAGACCATCTCCAGAATCGTACTGAGGGAGTAGCTTATCTCCGTTTCCAATCAACGAGGCAAAGTCAACCGTGTGGTCAAAAGTCCCATTGTTCAAGATCCACTCGTTGATAGCAACCCTAGTCACCTCTCTCTCAGGAGCATAGTACTGGTTTCCGAGCATCTGGGTAATGGTGGCTCCGATGCTGGTCATGCCAGCCTTCTTGATATCGCCAGCGATTTGTTGGTAGGCAGCAATAAGACCATCTTTGATCTTCTTCTGGGTGGTGGCATCGGTGGCGGATGGGCCAATATCGTTGACGCCCTCGAAGATGACGACGAACCTGGCACCGGGTTGCTCAAGAGCGTCTCGCTTGTAGCGTTGAAGAAGAGGAGGGCCAAGACCACCCTGGAGAATGGCGTTACCGCCTGCAGCCATGTTGTTGACCGCGACGTTCTTCAGTCCTGAGGCTTGGAGATGAGCAGAAAGTGCATCAGACCAACTATAAACGGTAAGTCAAAGTACTGTCATATGGTTAAGTTTACTCACCGATCGTTTGTGTCATCAGTGCTACCTCGTCCGTCAGTGATACTATCACCCAACAGTACAACAGCAAAGTGATCCGCAGGAGCCCAAGCATCAACTCCATTAGCAAAGTACCAATGCTTGGTGCTTCCTCCAGAAACAGAAGCAGCATTCACATGGTTGCCATTCTGCATCCAAGAAGTAGTCCTGCTACCAGGGTGTCCGGTAATAGTGTTTCCAGCTTGGCCTTTTTCGGTGTACATAGATAAAGCAAGGTTGGACAGAGGCTTTAGCTTGAAGTCGATTGGGTCAGAATAGACGATCTCTCCTGCAGGTACAGAGACGGACTTCTTTCCGTTGAACTTGAGTGTCTTGGCGGTCTTGATGTCGATCTCACCGACACCGGCTTTTCCACCAACGGGGAGAGCGATGGTAGCTGCATTGATGGGCAATTCTGTCTTGCCAAAAATGTTGGAGAAGCGAATTCTAATCTTCTCGGCGCCGATTGACATGTGGAATGTCTGACGAAGTGTAGTGTTTAGAAATTGAGCAGCAAGATCTGGGCCACCCTTTGATGCCTTGTTAGCAACTACAATAACCTGGACCGTCTCCAAGAACGAGACACTTACAAAAGGTGCTGGGGCAAGATTGGCAGGCTCGACAATCTGGGGCATAGACGCCCATGAGCCAACCCAGTGGCGTTTCTCATTCTTGCTTGGTGCAGCACTGCTTGAGAAAGCCAACCCGGCTATCAGCAAAGCCTTTGTTGTGATACCACCAAACATGTTTGCAAGATTGTAGTACTACCCGCAACAAGAAAGACTGGGGAGGTGACGATCGAACCTCAAAGATGGGACGACGATGTTAAATAGTGGCTATAAGATGGATAGTGTCAAGCTATAATATCCCATTAGGCTAAATGAATCATGGGGGATCGACGTCTGAAACCACTTTTGCCGACCATGACATCTTCCAATTGATGGATCTGGTACCTCCGCAATGCCGGATGGGTCTTGGCCTAAATGAAACCCTGTTCTGTTTATAGCCGGTAGACGACATACTCGGTTGTCAACGTGATGACCCCACAAAACGTATCATCATTCATCTCGACTCTGCCTTAAACAAATTGATAGTTTGGTAGTAGCATATCCAGGAAATTGGTACATGTTATCCAAGTTTGTTGCAATTCATAAAAAATGTGACCTAACTCTAACTGATTAAACATTTGTTTGCTTGACTTTCTGGAAGTCCAAGCTCATGTTGAAGCTCCCCGATACAGTTTGGTTGTTACCACCCGTCAGAAATGGCCAATAGAAGGTTTTGAATATGATTGTGACTTCGAATGAGATGACTGTAATAGAGTGACTGGAGCACCAGGCAGGTATTTGTCTGTTGTATCACGTCACCGACACCTCGCATTGACCACATGTGATTGTACGGAAACATATCTATAGATTAGACAGAAAAAGATTCATCGAGAGCAACAAATAGCTGCTTGTAAAGCTATGACACTTTGACCAATCGATACGGGCTTTTTCAGGTTAAAGGCCTCGTGAATTGCAGAATATGGCTTCAAGGTACAGTTGTTGACAGCGGAAGACTAACGGCAATAGTCTCTTGACAACGTTTTTCCAATGTAACCAAACGTTAAGTTGATCCTGCTTTGTCCTGGTCTGTGAAGCTTGGACTTCGAACAGGAAATCTGAACAGAAAAACTCAGCTCGTGCAACAACAACACGTCTGCATTCTGATGATGGAGGATGCGACGCGCGGAAAGTATGTTCAAACAACTTTATGGAGTCATGAACGTTTGCTTTGAGGTGCCACATAGAGAATCTTCACGTCAATGACTAATAGTCATTGCTCTAAAGCAACCTTAGTATTCCCATCTACAGGCTGCCAAAATATATTTACTTGTAGCACATGTTATCCTAATAACAAACAAGATTGATGGTCAGTGAACTTTCTTCGCTGTACCAAGTACATAAAACATAGAATAAATATACAGGCCAAGAGATTATATAAAGATCGATAAACTTTACTCTGCCTCTACAAATTCCCTTCTTCATGCGACTTCTTCATCGATATCCGCTACCTGAGCTTTGTCTATTCTTTCAGCCTAGTCTTCCATTCTTCAGTGCATTACTAGTGCGTTACAGAAAGTAAGTGTATATCACAGGCCCTGGACTATTATGATAATAGACTTCATTGATGAATGATATAATAACATCCTCAGCTATGACGATCACCTACGAAACTATCGACCCGGACGGGGACACTTGGATTATCATATCCTACCCGACTGTATCACCCGAAGGCACGCATGAATCAATCACTACCGACGATGCAGAGGCTGTAGAAGAGGTGGCGACTGTCGGGGAGTCCGTTGCTGAAGGACCAGGGGGCGTCCACGACCCAAGCCTCAAAGTCGACCATCCTATGGCTCCTGACACTCATGAGACTACCAACCACCACGAAGGTTAGATCTCGTAACCGAAACTTGTCTTGTTATTAAAGTACAACTGACCAATGTCGCACATCTGTATAGGCAACGATCTAGTAGAGGAACAATGGCTCAAGGTGTCCAGGAAACATCTCTCAGTCGCATCTCGACGTGCTGGAAGAATGTTTCAAGGAGACTATCTTGAAACTCAGAGATCGGAGATCGATGGCCATTACCACTGGAAAATGGAGGCTTTGTTCCATCCTGATGCCCTGTCGATCGTCTTGCGGATTATCCATGCACAAAATCAGGATTTGCCAGATAGCGTCACGCTCAAGATGCTAGTCGAGATTGCTAGAGTTGTAGACGATCTACAGTGTAGCGAAGCTCTATATTTTTTCGCCAGAGCGTGGACTAGTCAAAGTTCCCAATCGATCCCCCATAACATGTGTAACGACCTCATTGAGTGGATTTTCATTACCTCCGTGTTTGGACTGGACGATAGTTTGAAACATGCGATGAATGTTGCAATGATGGAAAGCATTGGGCGCATCGATAGTCTAGGACTCCCTATTCTCCCATCGATCATCGGTATGTTCACCTTATGCTTGGAAATATGATTCTAATCAGAGCAGACAGGATTGAAAAGCACAGACAGGATCTTTTCAAAGACCTTGCTGATCAGCTGCATGCGTCCTTGGACAGACTCTGCTCAGAAAGCCCTTGTAATGCGCCCCAATGCGTTTATGTAATGGTTGGGGCATTGGCAAAACACATGAAGGAGATGGGATTGCTCACGCCGCTTCCCGCAAGTCCTTTTCAAGACTCGAGTTTGTCCTCAGCATTTGAGGCAGTGCGACGCTTTAGCTCGCCGCCTATTTATCTCCCATCAGATAGTACGAACATGGCAACATTCCCAATCAATTATCACACGCAGTTCAAAGCCCACCAGTGTCAACTACAGACTCACCTCAAGCCTGGGATAGATCTTTTAAAGGCCAAGGCCGAGGCCTTGGATCTGAGTGGTACATGAATGGGCTTAGGATGGACCTTCGAGGTTTCCACTCGATTTATTTTAAGACTAAAAGAGGTAAACAAGTTAGTAGAAGACCTAGATAGGAAGACAGTGAGGAATCGTTTTATGACTGTTTTGGCTTGATGCCCTGCCCCATCGTGGACCTCTGACTCTGTGGTAATCTTTAGCCCCTGTTGGTCTCAGATCGAGTCAGTACCAAGACTAGAATGAGAAGTGATGTCTATGACTATAGTCAATCGGAAAATAGGAACTCAATATCGTAGAAGGAAAAATTGAGCTTATTGTTGACTTTTTGCGCGATCTAAGGCGTAGACTTAAATCATCAAATGCTACCACACACACAAACTTGAAGGATCGGATGGAACACAATTTGTTAAACAAAGGTACAGGGGGCACAAGAAAATTAGTTTGTAGAATATTGCCAGAAACAAATTAAGGTGATGCGCTAATCTGATGACATCGCTTGAAAACTAACGGAATGGTACTATGGCAGAAAGCGTCTCGAAGGCTGCAAGTAACATAGAACGGCCACAAAAAAACAATACTTGGTATTTCCACTCCTGTCGTAGATAACCACTCATCTCCTAATATCTCCTTGTCCAATAACTAAAGCACGCCCACGTTCATCATTGTTCCGCAAGGACCATTCGCATACGTGTCGATCACCAGGCCGTCGCTCCACGAATAGTAGTCAGACCACACCATTTGGCCATTAGGGCACACGCTTGAGGCTGCACGCGTCACACAGTGGTGGCAAGGAATCTCTTCAGATGTCCTGCTTGATAAACAATTGGGCCGTTTCATACACTCGGCGCAGCAGTTGTAAGCTCCATTGGCTGCATCGCCGGTGATTGCTTCTTCAGCCCACCCAATATTTGGAGACAAAATAAGTCCGCGGCCACCATTGACATTTGATACAAAGGCATTTGCTCCACAGGCTTCGTAAAAATCTGGAGCGGGTAGAATGGTCTCAACGGTGACTTGAGTTGTCCGTGTTAGTACTTATGCGTTATTTGGCATTTGTTTTCAGGGACTAACCTATCTCGGTAGACACCGAGGGGGCCTGGCGAGTGACTGTGTCCCGGACTACAGTGATGGGCGAGACTGTTTCCAATATGGTCTCCGTAACCCTAGGAGGGTAATTAGTATGGGTGACAATCTCAGTGGTTGTGGTCATTTTGGTCTTTGTCTTGGGCGCCAAAGTCTTGCGAGGACCCGGTATGGTAGTCGTGACAGTCTTGATAGTAGTCGAGGGAACCCTCTTGGTACAGTCCACTCGCTGCACATGTAAAGACTCGGGTGGAATGATTGGAGAGACTTCTTGGTTCTTTCTAACTTTAAGCTTCTTTGGCACCCATAGGCTGTCAGAGCTCCGGAGATACTTGAAGCCTATCGGGGCGGCGATAGTCTTGGCAGCCCATTTTGTTGTGGTAGTATATGAGGTCGAAGTCGAAGTCGTTGTGGTATAGGAAGTTACCCTTTGAATTTGCGTACCTAGAGACGATCAGCGATAATCCTTGCTTTGGGCAGTCAAGTCCTTACTAGTGATAACAATGGTGGCTACTTCGACCTCAGGCGCAGCATCTGTGGTGACGGTTCTCTTCGCTGTCTCCGCTACAGTTGTCGTGCGAGGTTGAGGAACAACAATAACGTTGGCTTTGCGGATAACCCTCTTGATGACGGTGACCTGGTTTTTGACAGTGGTAGTAGCCCGGGGAATTTTGCTAGACGCAATGCTGGCAGTACCAAGTTTGCTGGTGCAAAGAACATCAGCAGTGACCGCGAGGGCCTCATTGCTGAGGGTGAGAAGAACAAGAAGGGCAGGTTTGAGAGCAACCATTCTGGCGTGGATTTGGGGGTCTCGATTGACACAGCTGAGAAATGGGCAGCCAGGATATATGAGTATTCGGACCACCCTTCTAGAACTCACCATCAGTCCACAAGTAGTGAAGCCGTGAGAAGTCACAGAAAGGACTGGTCAATATTTGAATTATTGTTTGTTGGTTCCTCTTTTGCGATTCAGCTGAGATTTATGACAGGGAATATTGTGACCGGTAATAGGTCAGGGAATTGAGCACGGAGATAGTCAAGTAGTTAGTTCAAAAGACTAGTAAAAATCAAGCGGGACAGCCTTAAACTATTGGGATCCAGGCCATACGCTGCATAATACGCGAGGGTTCTGAGCTGATAAAAGTAGCCACATAATAAGTGACCTCAATGGTGGCACAGCGCACTGTCGACCAACATCATGCATCTCTAATGCTTAAGTGAATAATTAGTTCATTTCTTTTCCTTTCTAGTCTTTTTCTTTGGTATTAAGACGACCTTCGCTTATTCGGTCAAGGGATATAGGCTTTGAACGGTCGAATCCCTAAGGTCCAAAGGGGATCACGGATTAACTCTTACATTAACCGTGCAACCCTGGTGAAAAGTGGCTTGTCTGAGACCCAGCCTGTGTCGAACGTCTCATCGCTGGCCAAGGAGGTCACTATCTTTCAACGGGCGTCGAACTGGAATGACTAATCCGACATTGACTACTATGAAGTATGTATATCACGCAAATATCACAGTAACGCCTGCTTGGGCAGTTGTACCACTAGATCATGGACCACGAAACCTTCCTAAAGACTCCAAGATCTAGACCTAAGCCAACCATGGAATATATAAGACAACGCAGATACTGGTGTGTTTATCACATGCCTTCTGTCAGATATCCCATGAAAGGCTGAATCTTACGACCGCCATACCGCCTGATCTAACAAAGCCTGCATAAACCCACAACGCTCTTATGATGTTATATCAACTTGCCCAGTAAAACATCCTGCGTGTTGGGCTGTAGAGTACTTGAAAATGGAGGTAGTTCAACGAATGCTCTGATTCGGACATCTCAGCTATAAAAAACAACATCGAAGTGTAATAGGCTATGTTATCTTTGTAAAGACATCGGGACAACATGTATCAAGTGTACGAGCGCCTGTTACTCAAAAGCAGTAATCATCCACCTCATAGATGTGAGAAGAAATGCAGCTCTTTGCATTCGTCGTCTAGTTACATCTGGTTAGATACGGATGGTGCGTGGCGTTTACTGAATCCATCAAGAGGCTCGAATCTCTTCACCGTCCGATATCAAGTCAGTTCAGCTCACCTCAATTGCGCCGATTATACAGGAGCAGTAAGAATGTTTCAATTACCATCCGTTTGAGACCAATGGCAGAAAACGCTCAACCGAGGTGGCATTCACCGATGTTGTTTTGAACAAAAACCAGATATCACATGTCTTAGAAAGACATGGCCGAGTCGTCAATTGGCTGACGAAGTGTCCATGGCTTCTTTAGGTTCACCTTCAGCCAGCCTACAAACAAACTTTCACGATGCATCTATCTCGTCTCAGTCGAATATTGGCACTGCGTATTATACAGCTTCCTGATGGTTTGCAATTCACGACAGTGAGTGCTTGTTGCATATAAAGTCTGGACTCGCCATCCTCATCTACCATCAATCCATCCATCCATCCATCCATCAATCAATTATCTCTTCAACAATTTTACACATACCCTTCAAAAACACTTCAATCTTCCAAAATGAGCTGCCTTGCACCTTGGAGCCAAGCCAACCCTCTCATCCCAGGGGCTGACACTGGAACTCAGTATAAGCCTGCGATTTGCGACTTCAAGGGCCAGGTCTTTCTTGCCTGGGCCACATCATCGGACACCTCTACGAATGAGCCTAGCTTCAGCTTCACTCATTGGCTTGCCAGTGACAATGGCTGGGCTCCTCCCCAGATTGTGTCCTTTAGTGACCCGTCGAGGTATCAGTCGAACACCTCCGCTCTGGTTGACTTTCATGGAGTACTCTATGCCCTTGTACCGTTTTCCTCTTCTGGAGCTGGCGGTATGTCCATCTTCAGTTACGATGGCAATACCTTCAATTTTGTCTGCGACTGGGGAAGCATCTGGAGCACTCCGATTACGGCCGCTGTCTTCAAGGAAACTCTACATGTCATTGGCTACAATAAGTCCAACGGCGATCATTTCACTTGGACCTGGTCCAATGATGGTTTGAAGACCATTACTGGACCAGGAGATTTCTCTGCCGATACAACCATTAACGAATCAAGCACCAGTAACCCGGCCCTTGTCGTTCGTCAGACTGGACTCTCTCTCTTCTTCCTCACGAGCAACGATGCCCGAGCAGTTACAGAGATCCAGCTAACTGATGCCAACACTTGGAATCGTGGCTAACCGTCTGTTGGTCAGAGCGGCAACAGTGGCATTAGTGCCGCTTCCACTCCCGACGGCGTGCGCACTTGGATTTGCTTCAAGACGCATAACGGCACGACCAACTTGATCTGTGACTGGAAGGTCAAGTCTGGCTATTGGAGCAACAACCTTTCAATGGGATCTGGTACGACCTTGTCATGTGCCAACGAAGCTGCACTCGTTGTTTCCAATGACTGGGTTTACGCTGTTTGGAACACGTACCCTAACAACCAACCAATGTACTATTCTCGCCGACCCGTCAACTCACTTGAAATGGATAGCTGGATGGGTGCACTTGATAACCAAGACATCCCTATTTCCTGCCTATCCATTCCGGGAACTCATAACTCTGCATCATCATCGTACGGTGACTGGTTCACACAGCGCTGGGTCCGCTGCCAGAATATGAGCATCAACCAGCAGTTAGATGCCGGTATCCGCTACTTCGATCTCCGTGGTGGATACAAGACATCCGGTGCTCCACTGGGCGCATTCCATGGTAACAAGTATCTTGGCCTTACATTTGCCGAGATCTTTCAGATTTTCGAGACCTGGCTGTCCACACACCCAACCGAAGCTCTCATCGTGCAAGTCAAGCGCGATCAGGATGGCGCAGACAACCAGCAGGTTGCTGACGATCTGTACAAGCTGATCGGGGATAACACAAACTGGGTTACTACCGATACCATCCCGACATTGAGTCAGATCCAGGGAAAGATGTTACTTGTGCGCCGAACCCCAATGCCCCAGAACATCGGCCAGGGAACTCCATTCGGTATCAATGCATCCGACTGGCCGTGGAACAAGCAAGCTACCATCACCTATGGTGCGGTAAACTCGACCCCTGTCTCCCTGACCATTGAAGACTTTTGCTCTTACGATGGGTCCGGTATAGCCGCAGTCGCCGACAAGATTCAACGGATGCAGACGTTTATTGATCAAGCTGTTCAAACGAACCCGTCCAACTGGTCCATCGGTTACAGCAGCTTTATGACTGACGGCATTTCAAACTCGCCTGAAAACTACGCAACCGAGGCCCTTGGTAATCAGCCTGCTCTCAACACTGCTCTAGAGCAGTACATCCGCACCAAATGGTCCATTGGAAACCCTGCCTGTGTTGGAACCATTGTCATGGACTACCCAGAGTCTCCAGGAGGATCTCTGATTGAGTCAATTGTGTACGCGAATGCTATCAGGCCTGCCCAGTAAATTGATTAATATGCAGTCAGATCCTTGTGGACTGCATGATGAGATGGTGGACACTTTCAATACAAGCTGCATATTTATCATGTCATTGAGTTCGATTTGAGCTTATCTGGAATATTCAGACGCACACGATTCCTAGCTAGGACACAGTTATAGTATGTAACAGATTGTTTACTTTGTAAAATGCTTCAACGCAAGAATGGAAATACTGTATTTTGCCTCAAGTATCTTCCCTTCCCAAGTATACAATTTGTAATCGTTGATTACACTGTACATCAGAGACAACGACTCAAGATGGTTCCGTCTGTGTCTATAGTATTAATCCTCGAATACGTTATGGAAGTGCGGACTGGAGACAACCTCCACAGAACAGAAAGAAAGCCAGCATATGTGCACTAATCGCGAAGCCACCTTGTATATCATCCATCACAAGTGTATATATGAGAGACACACATAGAGACACCAGGAAGCCCACACATCCGCAAACAAACACAACAAACGGATCAAGTCCCTCGATGAACCTGATACCCCACCCAACTGAGCTCCCTTTCCTGGGACATGCACAGAGCTTCTTTCCCAATTTCTTTGGTATCCTGTTGAACAAGACAGGAAGAACCTCTGCATGATCTGGATTCTCAAATAGATGTGACAAGAGGTTTGGCCCGATAGGTGGGCTGGTATCACATTGTTCAAAATCATACTCTGTCCGTGCTTCACTTCCAGGAAGTGAAGGGCACTGTTGGATGTTGACGATCTCACTCAGGAATATCTAAAACTATGTCACCATATTAACTTCCAGAGATTATTACTACAAGAGTGATGTGACATACCTTGACAAAGTCTATGGATGATACGCGCCGAAGCCAGCGCCACCTGACAGCACGTCGCGAATTGAAATAAGTGTGTCGTAACACGTTGAAGAAATCACGGTCAGAATGAATCTTGCAAATATCAGGCTGGTGTGCTTTCGAAACCAGTTTCTGAAATGGGGCGCAGACTATGAGAAACCTGTGTTTTGGGTCGACTACGGACGCTTCCGTGGCAGATGAAGTTTGGCATGCTTCGTTAAACCTTTGGCGTTGATTGAAGGTTGGTAGCTTTCCTGACGTCTTCTTCAAAAATGACAGTGGAAATGAACTTTTTATGGTAGTCCAGATCTCCGCCATAGACGTCTTAACTGAGGTTGGCCCCGTATTATCTACGAGCTCGAGATTCATCTCCTCATAGTCTTTTAGCAACGTTTGTAACTCTTCGATTGCACCTGCTCGATTCTCGAGATAATCATCGTAACCCTTATCCACATCGCTAGACCAGTCGTTAGTATGCTGGCTTCGGCCTTTGGGGAAGGGATACATGCACATGACCAAGAGACCCGAGTTCGATGTGGTATGCTAGAACGTTTCCAATGTTTTGAAACAAAGTTGTTGAAGGACTGTCTGATACTGTAGCTCAGCTCGGACGACGATTCAGTGTTCGTAGAAGCAAAGAGCCTCAGAGCTGACAGTAAGCTTTGGAACGGTGCGCCTTCAAAGATGAATTGTTGTACGTTGTCGTAAATTATGTTCTTGTCGTCTGTGTCCAGATCCTCAGTCTCTTCAATTTCTTCGGCGAAACCGCCCAACGGAAATCCTTTCGTCTTTGTGATAGACGCCCTCTCATTCATCGGACTGAGCTCACTCATGTGACATTCCACGATTCGACTAGCAACTGTCTGCCGAGACATTCCCACGAATCTTGCCGCATCCTTGTTTAGCCGGCTAATTGCATGGGCTCTCAAGTCACGAGAGAAACGAGACAGATATCTCGCGACAGTCTTGACAGCCCCATCTTGGTGCTGAGAAATCCTCACAATCTGCGGCCATAGATGTCTGAGACTGAATTCATTGAGCAATTCCTGGAATAGCATGTCCGAGGCCTCTTGTTTTACGTCATCAGGGAATGTTAAGTTTGTTGAAGGAACTGAAACCTTGCTGAATATAGACGCTCCATCGTCATCGTCAGAAACATAGCATCCGTCGGCATCCTCTTTCTCTTTAGTCGACTCGACGATTCATAAGAAGAGCTATGCGATGAGCAAGCGTAATCGACGAATATGGTGCGTTTTTCGATTCCCTGACCCGGTTGATGTCGATCAAAAGCGGGACATGGATTGATGGCATGAATATAGTAAACGCAGTGACATGCCGCATAGCATTCTGTAATTTGATAACACATTTTGACAATTGTCAAGTTCGGAAAAAAGCGCTCAGATATGGATAGTGTTTCGAAGTCTCATTTGTCTATCATTGTTACGTTATATGCAGTCAGACATGTTTCGGCAGTATATTAACATATTCGGAAATCAGGTTTGTTGATTATAGGGAAGAATATTTCTATAGTGATAGTCTCATGCTACAACATGCCAGTTGGATGATGGAAACCTATCTTCTCTGTTGACATGGTCAAGACTTAAAGCTAAATAATTGCACGACTGAAACTATGATAAGACCCCTCACTGCTTTAGGATTCTGGATTGCAAGAGAAAGGTTCAAATCGCCGGATGCTCGGCATTAAAGTCTCGATAATACCTGACCCCAGTTGATCAAGTTGCTAACATGAAGATAAGTCTTAATTTAGTAACAACGCGGCAGGCTGTGCCCACCATGATGTGATTGGGGGTTATTCCGGCGGTGAGAAAGTTCAAGTAGAGGCTTGAGCTGTCAGAAATAAATGGCCTGAGCCCATGTCCAGTTACACACAGATTGACCAAGCTGTCCCGCCCCTCACGCTGCAAAGATTAACTGTTTTGAGGCCCTGGGAGGGGCTGAAGTCAGGTTCCGTCTTGTGCCACGCTACAAGCGTGGTGGGTTGTCAAGTACTAATTCGATATTAAGGTTGTCTCGGCAAACTAAATCCTGGACAGGTCGTATCTTATTAGGTTCGTTTGGGACACGTGCCCACTGAACCGAATCAACCGGGTACCAAGCTGGCATTCACTTTCAACAGTCTCTGTATCAGAGGTGATGTCGATGGTCGAATGTACCATGTAAAGAGTGCAAATCTTCGGGAGCCGGGCGTCTCGACAGCCCGTCAGCAGAGCTGAGGGGCATCGTGTCGTGCAACGTTGACACCAATTGGTTGCATCTCATAGCGTATGGCGTTAGTCTAATTATAAATACTGTCGTTTAACACGCGCAATCACTCTCTTTGCCTCGTAATGCACTAACCCACCTCCAATCCCATTTTCCTCCCTCTCCAAACTACTGTAGTTCAGATACTTAGAACGGCATCTCTATCCTTCATCTCTCTAGAGTGGAATCACCATGGTGCTCGCTGCATTACGAAATTGGAGGGCGCAATGGTTTCCACCAAAGCCGACGTTTACTGATAAGGATGTGCCCGCCCAGAACGGACGAGTTTTCATTGTGACGGGCGGAAATGCCGGCATTGGATACGAGCTGGTCAAGATGCTTTATGGAACGGGTGCAACAATCTACATGACCTCACGATCAAATGTCAGGATTACGCATTGATGAGACCGAAAATCGTCGATTGTTAACTTATCTTCCAGGATCGTGCAGAGAGTGCCATCAAAACCATCACATCGATTGATCCTCGACCATCAAATCCCGGAACGATCAAAACGCTATGCTTAGATCTAAATGATCTCGAGAGCGTCAAGCATGCTGCCGAAGCCTTTGCTCAACAGGAGACTAGACTTGATGTGCTCTGGAACAATGCAGGGACTGGAGGAACCGGAGTCCAAGTCGGAGCGAGAACGAAACAAGGCCTCGAGCCGATGGTGGGCATGCATTGCGTAGCAGCCTTACTCTTCACTCAACTTCTTATCCCCCAGTTACGCACTGCTGCTGCCTCCTCACCAAGGCCGTCTCGAGTTATTTGGACGTCTAGCTTCCTCGGTGAGGCAGCGACACCAACGAATGGCATCGACTTTGATTTTCTCAAGGAAGGTAGTTCTGATCGAGTACAGAACTATGCCGTCTCAAAAATGGGCAACTGGATGCTAAGTCGCGAGATGGCAACACGATATGCCGAAGATGGGATCATCAGCGTCGCTCAGAATCCAGGTAATCTCAAAGCTGGGGCATATGCTGGTACACCAGCTGTTGCCATGTTTTTGATGAAGTTTTTCCTTCGCGATCCAAAGTTTGGCGCCTATACTGAGCTCTATTCCGGCCTGTCTACCGATATCACCCGTGAGCATAATGGGTGCTATGTCATCCCTTGGGGACGGATCCGTTCAGACGACAAATGCCCACGCAGGGATATCATAAGAGCCATGACTCCTCAGTCTGCAGGTGGCTTGGGGTATACCGGGAAGTTCTGGGATTGGTGCGAGAGGCAGTGGCAACCATTTGTTGGTGACGTTTTCACAGGCTGACAGTGAAAGGGTAGATCAACGGGCCTAATAAAGGTTGTTTGTTCGAGATAACCTGGCCCTGATTTGGTTTATCGTCTTGTTCTGCTGTGGCATACCCTGATCCCTGTCCCCATATGTGCTCTATTCCACTAGTCTAGTCTAGTGAGTGGCAAGATGCATCGATGTTTATTGTTTGGTCCTTTTTAATTTGTTATTTAGATTGATATCAGCTTAGCATGTACTCTTATCTTATCATCTAATGGGAAAACGTTCTGCCGTATTGCACGACATAAGCACTAGCCAGTGAAGGATTCATGAATGAAGTAGTACACAATATTTAGACTCCTCCTTTCAACGTTCATCTTGACTTCATTCATTTCATCTTATTTACGATAGATATGGCCCAAGGCGATATCGTCCTCAAGTGGGCAGGAGTCCTCCTCCTTACTTCAATCAGCTACTTTGGCATCAGCCTCTATCAACAACGGGTCTGGTTTCGACGGACTGTGGAAAAGTACAATATCGTTAGTTGCAACATTCTCTACTTGCGTCGCATCGATTCCGACTGTCTAACTGGACATAGCCAACGTTACCGGGCCATTCATGGCTCCTCGGCAACTTGGTCGCCGTGGGCAAGATCATGGTGGCGTACCCTGCAGATGTCCACGGTCAATTGATGCCAGACTTCGTCACTCGTGCATATCCAGAGATCGCAGAGTTTGGCGTTTGTTACATCGACTTGTGGCCAATCTCCTGGCCCATGATGGCTACGTTCCATCCAGACATAGCAGCGCAGTTCACCCAGGAGACGTCGCGTCCAAAGCACAAGATTATCAAAGGCCAGTTCAAACCCTTGATTGGGCTGAAAGATCTTGTCTTGGCCGAGGGGCCATTTTGGAAGAAATGGAGAGCCACGTTCAATCCTGGCTTTTCAACACAAAACATATCAGCCCTGGTCCCCGAGTTTATTGAAGAAGCGTCGATCTGGAAGACGTATCTACAACAAGTCGCCAAGGAAGACCGAGTTATCCGTCTAGAAGATTCCGTGATGAAGGCAACGTGCGACATCATCGGCAGGTCTGTCTTGGGTCAAAGTCTAGGGATTCAATCTGGTGTAGACGACAAGATCTTCCCTACACTGAAAGGTGCCATTGCGCTTCTTGTCACCGATTGGTCGCCGCCTAACTGGGGTCGTCTCATGGATCCGTTCCGAGGTAGACGTCTTGCAAGCTTGAACCAGAAGTTGCGAAGCCAGTTGAAACCTCTGATCGAGAGTCAACTTGAGAATCATGAGAGCATCCAAGGGCCCAAGACTGTCAATGGCCTTGCTATCAGTACATACCTAAAGGATACTGGAAAGGGCGGCATCTCAAAATCCGGTGTCGATACCGAGTTTCTCGATGTGACGATTGAGAACCTCAAAATCTTTCTTTTTGCTGGCCATGACACCACCTCGTCCACACTCTGTTTCGCTTATAACTACCTTCACCATCATCCAGATGTCCTGGCGAAGCTAAGACAAGAGCACGATGAAGTCTTAGGTCCAAAGTGTATATTTTAATATAAATTGCCTAAATGCCTAGCTATTAACTGAATTTTCCCCTTTTAATGCTAATAAAGAAATATAAGATAA
>LXHY01000118.1:0-105645 GCA_002093855.1 Fusarium praegraminearum | reverse complement strand
TTCACTGCAATTTTAACTCACTCCGACAGGATGCTGCCCTGTTCTCCATCCAACGAAAAGAAGCCTGGGGGAGGTTAAAATTGCAGTGAAAGCGACCGGAGATGTCTCGTTCAAATCACATGACCGTTTCAACCGCTCCCAAGCTTGAGGTGCGTTAAAATTGCAGTGAAACAAAAGCGAAATCAGGCTGAGAGTGCGAAAAAAAAGTGGAATAATTTGTTAATTTGTTAAGGGGAGATGACGGGGCCTGTCTGCAGCCTGGTGTTGGTAACGTGGCATTCGTCATTGAATACCTACTTCAATTCTCACATCGTGTAGTATTGCAAAGCCATCAACCACTATATTACAGACCTACACATTTTCAAACAAGGAAAGGAAATGAAGAACAATATTGCTATAATCGACGAGCGGCCTACAAAAAGAGCGCGTCGAAGCGACAACGACTCGCAATGCGGCGCGTGCACTCGCTTATTCTCTCCATCAAGCTTACCGAAACTCAATTCCAAAGCTGGATTCGCACATCAAACACGCAAGGCATGCGAAGCTTCAATCAGACATGGCTGCGATTTGTGCAGTTTCATATTCAAAATAGCTGTCGATGAATGTGGTATCAGATGGGGAAGCCATGAGCCTATAGTGTTCCGAAACTTCAACCCCATCAAAGGATCCAGTGCTCCGCTCTATACTTTACGGGGAACCCTTGACAGTGAGAATGGATGCATCACTCTCTATCCATTTGCGAAACACGGTATGGGTCTTTTCAGTCACCATTCGTACTTCTGTACTGATCATGAAATCCCAGATGATCCCCTAGGACCCTTGGTATCGCGAAGACCAGTCTTCAGAGATGTACAGAGTCCACGAGTTATCAACGCAGCCAAGAAACTTTTGTACGAATGCCGAAGCTTAGACACACCAAGTAAAGGACACCAAGAATGCCGTTACTCAAGAGACACCGTCCTTCCCACCCGACTTTTACAAGTCGGCATCAACGAAGGCGATGCTTGTCCCATTCAACTCCATATCAACGACAAAGACCTCTGTGGCTCCTATCTAGCTCTAAGCTATTGTTGGGGAGCCCCATCAAATTCCGCGGTAAAGAAAAACCTTGTTCAATTGGAGAAACAAAACCAAGACAAGCTAAGAGAGGAGATTAAGATGGAAGACTTGGAACAGACGATACAGGACGCTGTGCATATCACGAGACAGCTTGGCTTCAACTACCTCTGGGTTGACAGGTTTTGCATATTGCAGGACGACGATGATGACAAGAAGAGGGAATTTTCAAGAATGGCAATAACCTATAAGAATGCTGTTGTTACGTTGGTGGCCGGTACTGCTAAGGCTGCATCTGAAGGATTTTTAAACAACAAACCGTTGAACATCGAACCGTTTCTCCCAAGTCGAAAGTTCAGTGTATCTATGAAAGATGGCGGGAAAGGCGTTTTGTATCTCCCAGATAAGCCCTATCAGCCTGTCCACCCGATCGATACAAGAGGATGGACCCTACAAGAATTCATGCTGTCTTCAAGGATGCTCATATTCTCAGATCACCAACTCCTGTGGCAGTGCAAGCAGACAGATCTACAGAGTGTGACCGGTGACGATGATGGTCTGGAGTACCAGCAAGGTATCGAGTCTCTACCCTGGGCAGCATTTGAGGATACAGCTGGTCCATCATTCGGAGCACATGACGCTGACAAGCTATATTTATGGAAAACCATCTTGCGACAATACACAGAGAGAGATCTGACAGATTCTGGCGACCGTCTTCCTGCCATTACTGGTATCATAGCTGAATTACAAAATGTTTGGAAAGATACAGCTATATACGGACATTGGGTAGAGTGGTTCATTCAACTCTTGGCGTGGCAGAAGCCCGACGACGATCGTGTGAGAGAGCGCTATCTGTCAAGGGCACCCAGTTGGTCCTGGGTCTCAGTCAACGGGAGAATCCATTATGACGAAACGATAGAGAAAGAAGACGCCAAGATGAAAATTGTGACAGCTGCAAAGGCCACAATGTCTTGTCGCATCGTGTCGGGAGATACCATTGACAAACACACCCGTAAGACCATGGATGAGTACTTTGACCTCGACGATGCGGCACACAAGTTGGAGAATAAGGGTAAAATGGCTCATTACCTACTTCTCGGCACAGCAAAGGAATCCGACGGATTTGAGAACGCGATTTCTTTGATTGCAACAGAGACAAGGAACAAAGTATACAGACGAATCGGGCTTGCGGTCGTTGCAGATACCTCAATTTGGGAGGGTACGAAGCATCAGAGTATTGAATTGGAACCAAAACAAAAGTAGCAATATCACCAGATGAGATAAATAAAAAGTGAAATATTGAAAATGCTGCAGATTCAATACCCTTTCCTTGCGTGAATCTTCTCATGTCTCCGACAATCATTAACCCGAGCAAACGCCCTCCCACAAGTTGAACAAGCAAAAGGCCTATCCCCGAAATGACTCCTCTCATGGCTCTTGAGATTGATATTTCTCGTAAAGCTCTTGCTGCAGATATTACAGGTAAATTTCCCCGGAACCTGCCTTCGACTCAGGACTTCAAAGTGGGAAACGCCCTCGCTGTGGTTTGGATGATATATGTTGATATGCCTGTCACGATCCTTGTTGCTCACGAAGCCGAGTGGCGCTGAGCTGCAGGACAAGGGACATTGAAAGGGCCTCTCGTGGCGTTTCTCGTGGGTATCGCGGGCTGCTTTCTTATCGTAGCCGATATAGAAGAAGCGACACAGTGTCCGACGACATTTGAAAAGATTGTCGCCGTAGTAAAGTTTGACAGTATCTTCTTCGCCTACCAGCTGGTCCGGCAGGAATCTCTCCAGCTCAGTCCTATTATCCTTGAGAGCATTTTCGATCTGAGCAATGCCAATCTTGTTTCGTGTTGCGTAGTCGCCGCGTTGGTGGGTGTAGATGTGGTTCCAGACAAGTCGGAGGTCTCCGTAGAAGTCCAAGTGTCGAAAATTGAAAATTACGTCGTCTTCTAAGTCAGCATGTTCAGTCGTGGTGATCTCTGAACGATGGATGTCGATAAAGTGCTCTAGAGCTGATATAAAGTCCATTGTCACTTGGCAGGGATTTAGGAAGAGGTCGCTGCATCTCTTGATGACTGTGTCGATATGATATAGCCATTGGGAGCAGGCATAGTCTTGGAAAGCGAACCAACCGCTTGTCGCATGTTCACTCCGCTGGGTTGACATGTAGTCGTTCCCGAAACAAGAGAGTGTGAGATATCTCAGACAAGTAGTTGCTAGCTGACATTGAACGATGTTCTCTTGGATGTATTCGTTCTCGATGATGTAGCTAACGAAAGTTAGTTATCCATTGCTCAAAGCGTGTGTGTCAACTTGCTGTCGTGCACTTGAGTGAATCAAACGGATATTGTCACCGTCAAGGACATGAATAATGGATCCGAGGTATGTCTCGACATCCTTTCTCATCATCTTATCTTCAAAATCGACTTTGAGCTCTCGTTCATCAAAACACAAAATGGCTTGCATTTCATGCCACTTAAGTGGCCGTTTTGCACAGACGAGCCATCCGAAGAGGGACTTTGACCTCTCCCACTTTGCGTCTCCTCTATGTTGAGACTCAAGTCTGCGTTTGACTGCTTCGAGTAACTTTTCGTACCTGACATTGTAAGTTAGTTGAAGCTAAGGGCCTAGGCAATGGTGGGACTAACATGTCGCCGAGTTCGGTAGGAAGAACTCCTTGTTCCAATATATTCAACAATTCTCCTCTAGTGTCTTGCTGCAGAAGAAACTCAATGGCAAGGTGGGCGTAGAGGAATGAGTCTGGTGCTTATGTCAGTATTGAGCATCATGAAACAGAATAATATCCGATCAGTACCTTGACTTTGGTGGCAAACAATCCTCTCAATGTCCTCCTTGATTGCATCAGACAGACTGAACCCTTGGCTGTACTTCGAATTGGAGAACTCGGGTACTCTCATCTGTACAAATGCTCGAATGTCGTCATGGTTATCATCAGGCTTTAGCGGTACACTAACACAATCATGGCCAGGTATGAACTTTCTCGTATCCGATGTCTCCCTTCCGATAAACATAACTCTTAAATGGCCCAGTCGCACTTGCGTGTCATACACCGACACCAGATCTTTGAAGAATCGGGCAGTTTGATGGATCTCGGCACCATCGCATTCATCTAGTCCATCGATAATGATATAATGCCTGGGACTGTACTCGATGAATGTCTTGATGAGCTTTTGAGCAACACCTGCGTCAAGAAGGTTGGCTCCTCCGCTGGTGTTCTTCTCTTGGTGACAGAGTGGAAGGATGTAATCATCTGACTCAACCATTTGTAAGAGTATACCTTTGACGATGTCGAGATGGTTCCTGTGTTCGTTGTCATCTTCTTGGCAGTAGAAATAGCAGGTTTTGCTCCCGCTTGGCATTTCGAAGTGCGTTTCTGGATCTTGTAGTTCCTGAACCACAAGCGATGCCAAAACTGACTTTCCTTAAGAGACATAAGTATCAATCGTATTCCATGTAACAGAATGAAAATACGCACCGTATCCGACCTTTTCATGCAGCCAGATAGCCGAGTCTGGATGGTCGTCTTCTCCCATCCAGTCCGACACCGCGCTGTACTTCCTGAACAGCCAGCGTCCACTTTTGGGGCAGATGGCCATGTCTCTGAAACTCTGTTGTAATCTGGGCATCTTACCCGAAGCTGAAATCCATGTGATAACTTCTTGCCTTTGCTCGTGTTTTCGGTTGTCTTCCTCGTTTTCGAAGGTTCTCCAGTCTTGTTTCCAGCCATAGCAATATTGTTCCAATTCAGAAAGAATAACATGAGAATCCGGATGCATATCTACTTGAGTCAGTGGATTCGCTCGCCGTTTATTTGGTCAGATTGTTACAGACCCTGTGAGTGGGTGCTTTGTGCTTTGATAATTTTGGCAGTATTTCTGAGGGACTCGGAGATCCTGTTGAACCTTCGCGTGGAATCTTCCCAAATGGGCTTTTGAAGGCGTTGCCATACTGATAAAGTCAGCGGGATTTGGATGTAGCAGGGTTTGGGCTGTTCAACATTTTGCAGTCAGGGAGAAGAGTTTGTAGGCAAGAGAATGGAAACGTTGGATGTCTTCGTAAATATTTACCAAGCATTCGACGGCACTTGGGTATCTCTTGAAAAGCTCTCTGTAGCGTGTCAATGGCATCAGCTGGGCTCCTAGAAGCCCATATACGTCAAGCACTCCGTCGAATGCCCTGTCAGTAGTGTTTGTTGTCTGATTTGGACTTTAGCAAGAGTCTTGAAATTGCAAGCATAGCGAATAATACCTTGAGCAGAACTTTGACTGCGCCCCAAACATTTGACATGATGCTAGTTGCGCCAGGGTATTCCAGGAACAATAGTACGCTCTCGAGTTCTTCCATTCCATCAAGAAACATGCGCAATCGATTCATGTTGATCATGTTGTTTGTGATATCTCGTAAAGTTTGCATATCGTGGATTTCTCGTCGCATGTCTTGATTGGTGGTATTTTCGAATGCTTCTTCATGATGTTCCTTGAGTGAGCATTTGAACTCTTCGGCAAGTGAGTTGAGCCGTTCCATGTGGACTTCCATGTTGACATGAGCGAAAGGAAGGAGCGACGCGGTTGAGATAAGATTAGCGAAAATTCACGGGTTCGTGGAAGGTGAGGATTAATTTGTCTTAGACACAAACAAAAGTTGCACAGCAAAAATGGTACAAAGAAAGGATGTCACAATTGAAAACAATCGACAGCCTACTTACGGGAGGCACAATCAGGGGGGGAGAGGCAGCCGAGGACTACAATCGCAGTGAACGCCTTACAAGAGCCTCAATCCGCCTAAGCTGCCTTTTTCAACCCAAGGGCCAATCGCCAGCCAACACGAAGAAGATGCGAACCATCGTGCGCTAGAAGTGATTTACCTTGCGGGCTTAGCAGGTTTCAGCTGGTCAATAACAGGGCACATGATTCGATATTTGCTGACCGATGGTAGGGGTCTCATGCACGAAGAAGCACTGCCTCAGCCTGATTTTGGTTGCTTCCTCAAAGTCACCAAGCCATATTATTCTTGGGAAGGGAAGATGATTTCAGATTCCTACAAATCAAAAAATCATAATCATCTTCAGAAGAGACGTCAGCGATCATGGCGCAATCGTGGAAACACATCCTCAATCCTATCGTCGACCAAGAACAACACAATGACCAAACGACTCCAATAAACGATACATCTTTCGTGAGCCAGCAGTCAGCGCCAGTGAACACCGTCCCCACAGAACTGTACTTCAACGTGAATCAACCTTTCAGTATGGACTTTCCGCTGAATGTCTGGAACGACTATACCGGAGAGCTCCCTAGAGAGAGCGAATATCTCGGGCCCGGATTGTCAAATCCGCTCGCGTACGGGTCCTAATAATATCTTCGTGGCTAAGACTAATTCCCATAGCAATGTCCCAGTGCATCAACAAAACTTCTTTCCGAACGACATGATTTTGGATCCACAGCTCGTTGACCTAGACATTGGGCTCAACTTTGACCCCAACCTCAACTTCATGCTACCCGTAACGTCAGAACAGCAGGCCAATTCTTTTGAACTGGCACAGTCGATTGAAAACTCCCAGTGTCCAGAGATACCGACGGATAGTTCACAAGACGAGTCTTCCGTAACACCCGATGTTATGTATTCGAGCCAATCGAATTCGACGCCAGCAACAGTACCAGACGTCGACGACATTGAAGACCGAGGGCGGGAGGAGGAAGAAAGTCTGTTCGTGTCGGATCAAGATGAAACAATAGTACACTATGGCATGGTAAGTATTACAGGATCGTGTGTTTGTCCGTTCCCATGCTAATGGCTATTGTCAAGCTCCACAACGTCGAAGTAAAACTAGTTCCGGACGACATGTCATCCTTCGACGAGCGCCTAAAGGCAGGCGACTCAGCATACCAATACTTCAAGCCTACGGAATACCAGAAGCAAGTGATGCTTTGCTTCCTAGAGGATGAGAAGCACTTTGGCCATCTATCATCTGCAGCTGGACAATCTCTTATGCCGCTGATCACCCGTCCGGGAGTGGAGGTTGAGCCTTTAGCATTCAAGATCGACCTCAGAGAGATTATTCACCGCGCGAATAAATCTGCTGATGCACGGGTGAAAGTCGACATCAACATCTATGGACCAAGATCTGTGGCAACTTCTGTCGGGGAGGTGCTCTCAAACGGCAAGCTATGGCTGCAACGATCGAGTCATGGTAAAAAAGGAACGGAATACGACAACCCACATTTTCTAAGCATTACTGTCACCGACGGGCACAATGGGATGGTTCAAAATGAAATCGTTGCCTCTAACGGACCTACGAAGAAAAAGACACGAGAGGAGCAACTTCGAAAAATGGTAGAAGAAGTCTACAACGCAGTGGACAATACACGAGAACTGGAACTCGTCGAAGGAGGCGATAGAGTCACACGCCAACTTCTGCGGTAGGTTGACGTGATTTCTAATTTTAGCACTCACTAACAATAACAGACATCAGAAAGAAGCACTAGGCTTTATGCTAGAAAGAGAATCTGGGCACATCAATGACCAATACCGACTTTGGAAAGAAATCGTCCAGGATGGAAGAGTGCAATACCGTCACAGAATCACCAAAAGGCGGAGAGACACGATGCCGGAAGAAAAAGGCGGCGGAATTTTGGCCGATGACATGGGTATGGGAAAGTCGCTCTCGATCCTCGCCTTGGTCATGAAGACTTTGGATAATGGACAGGAATGGGCGAACCTGAAGAATGCCGAACACAAGGGCAGGAAGACAACTACATTCTCTCGATCAACTTTGATCGTCGTCTCCGCTGCTCGTAAGCTTCGCTGTTCATAAATGATGACATCGCTAATCGAGTGCAGTTTTGGTTGATGAGTGGATGAATGAAGTAAAAAAGTAAGTTGTACGGTATCTGGTTAGCCAATATCGTCCTGACAACACATAGACATCTGCAGACTGGTCTCAAGATCGTCAAGTATCATGGCGATAGACGACCCAAGGATCTCTCCGAACTCGGCACAGTAGAAGACTCGGATATTGTAGTCACGACTTACCACACACTTACCACTGAGTATTTAATCGGCAAGGGGAAGACCTCGCCATTGTACAAACTCGGTTGGTATCGAGTTGTCCTTGACGAAGGTAAGTTATATTCACAACTAGCTATCAGAACTGAATTTGACCTCTGTTATTAGCTCACATCATTCGACGCCCTTCTACCAAGTTTTTTCAAGCTTGTGACTATCTCCATGCCAACTCCCGCTGGTGTCTATCTGGAACACCAATCCAGAACAAGCTCGCCGATATAGGCTCACTCTTCCGTTTCATTCGTGCTGAGCCTTTTGACAAAGCATCCGAATTTCGAAAATGGATAGAGACACCTTTCGACAATTCTTTTGACGATCTCACTCTAGTCAAGGATCGTCTGATTATGCTTCTTGAGGCCTTGTGTCTGCGCCGTACTAGAGAGGTTTTGGACCTTCCAAAAACACGTCAGTTTGTGCGTCGTCTCAAGTTCACCAAGCCGGAGAGAGATCAGTACGAAAGAACAAGAAATATCATTATGCGAAATATGGAACACCGCATGGGAGAGGTGGAGAAGAGTTCGCAGTTTGGTATGTTTCAGATGTGGCTTCAGTTACGTATCGTTTGCAACCACGGAACGTATCAAAAACTTTTCTCATGGCATCGAAGGAACCTGCTTGAGGAACGAGAAGCTATTGTCGGAACTGCTGGTCAATATGGAGAGGTGTTATGTGTGGGCTGCGAGCAACCGATGCCAGTTCTTGGGCACGATTGGTCGAAGAAAATGTTTGTAGATGGATGTTCTCACGTCTTGTGCACAAAATGCATCGAAGACTCACAATTCTCTGAGCTCGAGACTCCACAAAGGCGTTGTCCCGTCTGTGTGCGGTGGTATCAAGCGCCTTCGCCTACGGGGGATGAGGAGGACGGCACATCACGACGTAAGCGAAAGAGAAATGCGACAACAAAGGACGATCACGAACATTATTTCAACACCGAAGGCCATTCGACTAAGATTCGGGCACTAGTTGAAGATGTTCGAAAAGATTTATGGACGACCAAGAGGTATGTTTGACCCACCTTTGAGAATCTTTGCTGACTTCATAAGTATCATCTTTTCGTGCTGGACCAGGACACTACATCTGATAGCAAGGCATCTGGAAAAAGCCGACATACCATACCTTCAGCTCGACGGAAACAGTCCTCTACCCCAGCGACAGCAGACCTTGAACAAATTCGAAAACGGGACCGAGACGCCCGTGCTGATCATGACTACTGGCACAGGAGCTTTTGGGTAAGATTGCCGATCCTTATCCACTAGGGAGTAGCACTTGGCTAAACATCTTTTAGTCTAAACTTGACGAGCGCCAATCGCATCTTTATCGCAGAATTGCAGTGGAACCCGAGTGTGGAGAGTCAGGCCATCTCTCGCGCAATTCGTCTTGGGCAGAGGAAGCAAGTTCGTGTCACAAGATATATAATAATGGATACCGTTGAAGAGGTGAGTCGAGAAGCATCTCTATCGCTGTAGGCCATCACTAACTTTTGATAGGACATCAAGAAGCAACAAGAGTACAAGAAGCAAATTGCAGCACTTGGCTTTGAAGAAGAGATGGATGAATTGGATGGGACCAAAGAAGCACGCGAGAGGTCGCCATTGTATCCTGAAGAGGCATGATCACCCTAGACTCAGGATAGCCAGCCAGCTCACGAATGGAGTTAAAATTGCAGTGAAGGTAACCCATGATTTCTTGTTTAGAAGCAGTGAAAGTGGTTTTACCAACAGAGTATTTTGAACGCTGAACAAAGATTCTCCAGAATACACTTTCCATTCAATTGTTACGGTGACTCGTGAAGTCCAACAACAACCCGAACCTTATTTTCATCCCCCAATTCTGCCATCTTCTGCGTATCCCAGAGTTCCTGGGGCTCTCTATCAGAGTTGAGTTCCGACCTCCCAACCTGCAATATCTGAGTCCCGCCCAGTTCAGCTTTGGAAAAGTCCTGTTTTTCAGAGCTAGAATCCGAGGTCTCACTACCTCCACGATCCCGACGAAAGCGTTTCCATAGTAGAATTCCTATTATTCCAGATATTGACAGACCAACTGCTGTAACGCCCACTGAGATTCCTACTAGCGCTGCCGTCGGTAATCCAGATTTTTGCGGCGAGGTTGCTGGTATTTGAGATGATTCTGCGGGATGAGAAATTGCTGGCGAGTCGGTTTCTATCGTTGTTGCAGATTCACTTGATGTCGATGCTGTGTATGTAGGTACGAGATCATCTTCAGTCGTGGATTTGGAGACATTGAAATTGCCAGAGTTGGCTAAAGGTAGATTCAAGTCTGAAGAGTACAACGAAAAGTGAAATACGGGAATTTCAGAATCGTTGTCTAGCCATGGCTGAGTCGTGACAGAAGAGGAGCTCGCGTTCCATATGAAGCTTGTGTCAGTTGTATTCTCTTCACATAGAGGTCAGCGGATTGGAAGCCTTCTCCAAAACTATGAGAAAACAATACCTAGAATCTTTTCATATCTCTCCAAAGGTCCTCTGGGCCAAGTCTGCCAGACAAAGAGATTACAGGGTCCTTTTCGGCCGGTGTCCCACTCAATCTTGAAATTTTCGTCGAGCGAATAAACTGAATTATCCTCATAGCCCGCCGCGCTCAGTGGTTTTGGCAAGATAAACACAGACTCGCATTTTCCATATGCAACGAATGCAACGCCAAGGACATACAATGGTAGTAACGAGATCATCGCAACACTACAGCGAATTGGCACCAGCAACGCTGCTAGAGAGGGGGAAAGAAGACAAAACCACCGCGAGAAAAACGACGAGACATGGTGCAGCGATTTCTTAATACAGCTCAATAATGCTTGTCAGCTTTGAGATCCCTGGGCACGCTAACCAGCCTTTTCTCATGCGTTGCACTGCCACGATGCTACGAGGATGCTTGATAAGAAAGAATGAGTAAGCAGAGTTTGACCAATGGGAAGAGTCAAAAGCGAGTTAATGACGCACTTGACTCTTGACTGACCAATTGGAAGCTCAATAGACTGGTCGAGAGTCTCTAGGATATAATTCCTTCGAAGGATCAATCGAGATTTCTCTGTTAAGCTTCTGAGTGAAATACCGCTAGTAGGGGGTTATTTAGAGGCGGTAAGATGCGTTCTCATCCGCTTGATTGAGCGTCTAGTCTGGTCTTTATCTTATTCTCCAACGTTCTGTAATCATGTTATTCCCGAAGAGTCTATATCTATTCTAGGCCTTAGAACATGATCCATTTTCTACATGCCATAGAGCCAACTGGCCAAATCCTTCATATACATGCTTATATAGTAGTTGGTAAAGACTAGTTTCTCACATACTTTATTAATATAGAGAAAATAAACGAATGCATCCATTTGGATAGATAGTAACACATTATTAGGGGCAAAGTAAAGGCTATTCCTAAGAGAATCCGCGAAGGTGCAAGATAAGCATGATAGCGTAGTTACAAAGAAAAGGGACCAAGAATAACACAAACCGACTTCCCTTTGTAGACCCTATCGCAAACGCCAGGCATAGCCCAATACAAGTTCCAGGTAAAACTAAATCCCGAGATCTCCAAGTATAAAAGAAGAAGGGCGTACAGAGTATACATGCGAGTGTGAAAACGAGAATCCTCTGCGTACGAGTTCTCCCGGCAGCAAAAGCAACTGATATACACATTATTGCGTACAGCGGCACAAACTGCACAATGGAAACAGTCAGTGTACCTGTCCCCGTATCCTCATTATACGATTGGTATCGGTATGGCCGAAGTTTATGTTCTGTTGCCGTTGATATGGTGACTGAAATGCCAAAGGTGACCCACCATCTTCTCTCCCATAACAAATACCATAAACTGAACAAGTGCACTGGCATGTCTTGTGACGCGATGGAGCCACCTTTCAAGATTGCTTGTATCTCGTCATTCAGTTGCTTGTCGGAGATATTGTTGATTTCTATACCCGCCTCTTCGATTTGGGTTTTTATCTTGTCTGTAAAGTCCAGGAGGCCCATCCAGTCTCGGGAAGAAACATTGCGATTGTTGTGCTTGAGCATCTCATGGGCGTCCTTCCATAGAAAGATGAGAGCAAGAGACCATATGATTAGTAGAATGGTGACAAAATATAACTGTAAGAATGAAAATCCCCATTGATACCGTTGGATTGACCTCTGGGTTTTATCAGCTTTACATACCTATGTTCTGGTGGAAAATCATCTTACCTCGTCCTTTTTTGGTTGACAAACACCATTCTGCACTAGTTCGGCGGAATTGTACAAGTCAGTGCCGACAACAAACAATATGTTTGTCCTATTGTCGTATGGATTCGTATTGAAGGTACTATTCACATCCATGGACACGTTCCAGTAGAATCTGCCTGGAAGATAATATGCAGATATTTTGAGAGGCGGCCCCTTTAGCGTTTCGCCGCGGAATTCAGTCTCGTTGATGGTGTTATTTTTACCAAGGTCAACTGGTGTGTCATAGCCATATTTGTTAGTATCTGCGAGGTGAAAGGTTTGGTTAGTCGGTTATAGATACACAGTGAATGAAAACTGGATAAAACTTACACATTGACGTATTCCACTGCAATTCGCAATCCGGATTTATGTTGTCATTGTAGGAAATACTACAATAGTCCCAATACGACATTAAGTCATGTTCATCGTGTCGAATCGTACCTGTATTCTCATGTTAGTATTTGTATTAGTCTCTGTGTCAACATTTGCCATACTTGATATCCAGGGCACGATGTAATCGTCAGCTAAACCAGGTACTCTGGATCCGTCGTGGATGATATAGGCCACCGGTTTCACATCCTGGTAAGGGAAAAGCTTCTCGTCACTTGAAGCTATATAAGCGTTGTTGAAGGTGGTGTATCCGGTCATCGAGCCAGCAATGGTGGGAAATGCTAATATGAACGAGAGTGTCGTTGCCATCATCCATGTCGCAGTTTTTGATGCCAGACCACGACGAAAGAACTGGATAAAAAGGCGCATTGAAGACATTACAGAGGTATCTTGGTGAAATTTCAAAAGCCAAAACGTCGTGTATGTGGCTGGTCGCGTGGCAATAGACACCTCAAGATATTCGGTGAACACTCTCCAAGCAATCAGAGACATGATGGCTTGGCCTCCTCTGCCAACTATCTATGATCTCGGTATTAGTACTGCTAGTCTCACGGCCTCGGTATATATCGTACCAAGTCCCATGCAACATCCATAAGTTTCGCAGTGGTAAAGTCAAGTGTACCCCAGCCAAGCGTAACCTCGAATAAACCCGAAAAGTCCCACCAGTTATTGACATAAGAGATGATGTTATGGTCACTATCGATATCGATGAAGAAGTCTCTATCACCACGACAAGGACTGGTACCCTTAGGGTTCATCATGAAAGAAAGGAATAGTAGTAAAACCGACAGAGACGCCATCCAGATACAGACGACAAAGCGCCACCATAGCTGGTGGTTTCGGAATTGATAAAAGGGCGCAGCAGGTTTCACGTCTTGCCGTGCATCTCTAAATGCGTCTTGTATCACGGCAAGAACGAAGGACCCGGGCTTGCTGGAATCTTTGTGTGTCTGTGGCGACTCAGGAGCCCGTGTATAAGACAGTGATGCAAGCTCTATGTCCACAGGTGTATCTTGGCGAAGAAGATGAACCGTGGAGCCCGACATTGCATATTTTGATACATAGGCATAGAGAGCTTCGATGAACGCGGGAAAGGTGCAGATGACTTTTGCAAAGGCTGCGGGGGAAGGGAAAGGAATACCGTAAAACACCAACCGGGGGCTGTATCCGGTACGTACCGGACTGTGTTTTGAGGCAGAATCAATTTTAGAAGTAGTGCTGACAGCAGCACGCATGGGGAGCCAATCAATATGTGTTGATATAGATCAGGCTGCGTTTGTATGTTTCTGTTTTATATCTACTTGTACTAAATCCATCGTCTGCCGTTACACCGCATCAAATATTTCCTTCGTGTTCGCATTGGCTTAGTACTTTCGAAATAGGCACTGATCTGCGGTACTTACCACAATTACTATCAGAGACATTTCTGCTGGGGGCACAGTCGTCCTGATAAAGCATGCTTGCAACGCTATGTAGAGTTGATATGAGTTCGCTATTGGCGTCAATCATGATATAGCAACTGTAGCCACATTGATCCTTAGTATACCTATGCCAAAGTAGATCGCGAGTCAGTATCAGGCCCGCGGTTCAAAGACACATGAATGATCACGAAATACAGAGTAAAAGAGTGACTAAATTAAATTTCATGATCTATAAGTGCAACACCAACGTGACATTTCCTCTGCATTCCTTTCGAAACTCTAGTTCCACTCCCAGCGCCATTTTTGTTTAGTCGATACGATTGACAAGGCTCAGCCCGATCGACCAAGAGAGGATGAGCTTCCCAATAGGCAAGGGTGTTTTTAGGTCGTTTGTCCTACTGATCCTGCAACACAACACCAAACGACTTTCAAGTCATTGCCCAGTCTATCAATTCCATATGTCTCATCAATCAATCCGTGTACCATCCCTCCGCAAAGCTAATCAATGTTACAGGTGTCGTACAACAAAGAAGCTCAGACAAAGCGGTCTCCAAAGTGGCGCCCACTTAGTCAGGTCTGAATACCATGATATGCTTGAAGGATTTCATCTCGTATCCCTCCAGTCCCAATCGCAATATCCCATTTCTCGCATGATTGTCATGGCGGCCAGGGGAAGCAGCTCAGGTCGTCTGGCGCCGCCACTCATGGCTGCGATTTGGATGAGATACCACTGGAGGTCAATCATCAGTTTGCAATTCATAGCATCGCTGGAAGGCATGGTAAGAGTGAAAACATGTCCAGAAACCAGTGACATGTGTGCGTCAACTCCAACAGACTCGTCATGATTGGGGGCAGGGCTTTTGTTCTCTTCGTGAACGAGTTGCCTTTTAGCGAGATCCTCCATGCTGTCGCTGGAACCCATGATTGTGATTTCGTCATTCGGTTTACCCTGTCGGCATTCTAGCCAGTTGAATTGAACCAGGACTTCCATTTCTCGATCTTCTGGCTTCTTATCATCTGTATCCTGAGATTCGACAGGCTTAATGCCTAAGAATTTCAGCCCAAAGAGACCTTGTGCCCACCGGGAACTCAGCTTGTCGCTCATGATTATCACATTCGAAGGGGTATCTGAACCTCCGACGCAAGATCGATTGGCTAGAAGTATGTTGAGTTGAGAGAGCAGCTCGTCGTCAAAGAAGGCTGCGGCGCCGATGATAACATCATTGGTGTGATCGCAATCATCTTCGGATCTGTTCCACGAGAGCGGGATTATATGTGTCATTTGGCCGTCGGGTGTGCCTGTCAAAACACATTGAAGATTGTCTCGTGCGTCGCAATCAGAGACATCCCCTAGTTCGGAAGATGACCCGCCAGTGTTACTGTTACCGCTGGCGAGACCCTCTGGTCCAGTACTGCCAGAATCGAATGAGGCACGTGGGATCTCCGAAGAGGGCTCAGGTGGGTGTTTATTGACCGTTGTCGCAGGTCGTTTGGACTGTGTTGGACCAGCGGGCCGGCGGTCCTCATTCGACTTGAGGAGGACTTGAAGGGGTTATCAAATGCAGCCTGGTAGGGTACAGAAAGGTGATACTTACAGTGTCTGACCAATCCGGAGATATCGTCAAGAGCTAGCTCGAGATCACTCCCGTCCCTGCCAGGGCCAAGAAAGCCCCCATTCTTCAGACAACTCTCAGGAACGAGCAATATTATGGAAGCGTAAATTGCCGTCAGTCGAAAACCTTCATTACAGCCAGTGTGAATCGTTTCCATGATCTCCCTGGCACGTTCAAAACGATCCACTCGGGTGGTTCCCAAATCACCCTTATGTGGTTCGACGTACGTTGGTGAGGCACGTCGCTTCTCGGTGTCGTGCAGGTCGGCCATCATGGGCGTGTAGTAGACAGTAGCGACGGAAAAAGGTTAGCTGATAGGAAGTTATGAGAGAAAAAAGTAGAACAGTCAAATCAAAGAGTGACTGCTTGCGTTGTTCGAATGTCAAGTCAAGAGTGTTTCGTAAAAAAGAAAAAGTGGGGTACTGAGCGGTGCTTTTATATTGTGCAAGAAGAAGGTTTTTTCGCTGCCCTTTCGTATAACTCAAACAGAAAAGTCAGTATTAAAGTTGTACCAAACCGAATATTGATGATGATAATCACGTGTGCCAGAGGCAGGGAGAAGCCAGAGTTGGAGCATACTACATGACAACGGCATGCTGTCACTGTGGGTAACAGAAAAGTTAACCTTCTGAGCTTATCTGGCAGATTACAAAATTAAATGGTCTAAAGAGCATAGGTAGTCCAAACAGGATAGGCTGATTTACAAATTTCGTCCGTTAGGCTTCCAGTCATTGATTCTAGATAATACTCGGAAGCGACGAAGGGCCGCTGAGTAGTGCTTTTTCTTGTGCGAGATCAAGGTACCCCTTGCAGATAGAGGAGTAGCCCGTATCATTATAGCAAATTTATCATGAGTTGTTCAGTGGGATATGGGCAAGGTGACTTGACTATATGGTGATTGGCCAGCGGCTTGAGCAAATCGATGATGGCCTCTCTTTCCTTTGTTCTCCGTGCTGCCTAGATGATATATAGAAATGATCAACACGGCAAGTCCTGATATCATGTATTGTTCGGCTAACTCTACTCGACCAATTCGCCAAAAGGATACGGTAGTTGGCTCATTTTTCCCAAACCCTATTCTTAAATGTGGGCTGATTCGGCTGTCGATTAAGAACACCTAGCCTCGCAGGGTCTCACGGGGTGAACGACACCGTTCCGGAACTTAGAGGGCTAGAAGTCCGCCTAAGCACTGTAGGTCTTCAAATATTTATTTCTTCCTATATGATGGGGAATAGCTGGGATGGATTTAGATCTAAAGCCTGAGGAGCATCATCACAGGTCATTTACTATTCAAATTGTGCAGGTCTCAATATCACCAGTATATTGTCCCCATTCCACATACCAGTGGGTTCTGACAAGCCTATATACGATCGGATACAACTCCCGTGTCTCCAGAACCAGTAGCAGGACTTTTTTCTTCCACATGCTTTGCGTCAGGCTTTTCGCGGGGGTAATTTCCATCATTGGCAGCAAATTCGTACAGAGGAGGGAAAGGGGTAACATCCTGGCGAAGGAGGTACTTCTTGAGGTACCAGGGTAACTTCCTCGCGTAGTAAGAAGCATGCTCTCTGTTACTCACACCAAAAACCATGTCCAGTTCTTCGAGAGTCAAGTTCTTTGTCTCAGGTAGCAGGAAGTAACAAAATACCCAGCCAAAGACGTTCCAAGCCCCGTACCAGCTGAGCGCACCAGTGATGCCGAATGCTCGTTCCAGGGCTGGCCAAGTCAAACTAATGACGAAGTTGAAACCCCACGTAATAGCAGTACTGGAAGCCATACCGATGTCTCGGATGTGCAGGGGGAACGCCTCAGCACTGTAAGTAAAGGGTACAGGTCCAAGACCAGGAGAGTAGACGGCCATAAAGAGGTAAAGGCCTGTGGTCACAGTGCCAATGAGAGCCTTGCCTTGGGGAAGGTTAAACACGCCGCCAGTGAAGAAGAGACAAGCCGCCATGAGAGGGAAGGTAACAAGAAGAAGATTTCTGCGACCAAATGTATCGATAGTGTAGACAGCAGGGATAGCGAAGAGAAAGTTGATAATACCTCCACCCATAGAAACGAGGAGGGCCTCGGACAAGCTGTAGCTGGCATTACGGAAGATGCGGGTAGAATAATATGCGATTACGTTTACGCCACAGAATTGTTGCATGTACTTATTAATTAGCAGATGTTTTATAAGGTTAAAGGTCTTCTATACATACCATGCAGAACCAGGCACTTTGAGCAGCGCGTCGGTTGCGTCGAACAGTGAAGAACTCCTTGAGCAAGTTTCGTCCCTCTCTCTCACTACGCTCGATCTCGAGGAGCTTATAGGCGTAGTACATGTCTCTAGTGGCTTGAACGGAGTTGAATCGAAGCTTTCGAACAGAACGGAGAGCCTTGTTGAAATCTCCTCGTTCCATATACCAGCGAGGACTCTCGGGGCAAAAGTATACTTGTAACATAACGATCAGGGGAGGGACAGAGGTCGAAGCCATCATCCATCGCCAGGGAGAGTTTGGGCCGCCGATAATGGTGACTTTCTGGAATGCGACACAGACGATGAAACCAAGCGCGATGCCAAAGGCGGTCCACATCTGCCACATCATGGTAAGAGCGCCACGGATGTTTTTGGGCGTGCACTCAGCGGAGTAGACAGGGGTGGTACTGGATTTTGCACCGACAGCAAAGCCGAGCATGAAACGTGCAGCAAGGAAGTTAGGGAGACTATGATAGAGTTAGCATTATGGATAGAATGAACGATGAGGACTTACGAGGTGGCAGCGGCCATCCAAAAACCAGTGATAGTCGATATAGCACATGAGATGAAAATAGTTCCGCGACGACCAGTATACTTGTTAAGAATGGGACTAGTCCAACATCCGATTAGAGCAGAGCAGAGGTAAGGAGCTCCGTTGGTGAAGCCTTGCATCCATTCGTTTCGGATCTCAAACTCTTCAAAGTAGAATTCCTGAAGACTCAGTTAGAATGTTAAAAAGACTACAGCATCACTATGACATACCTGAGCACCATTGACCGCAGTTTGGTCCATGCCTTGTACAATAGCAGATCCGGCACAAAGTGTGCAGAGGAAGTACAGGGCAAAGGGTTGGTGCCATCGAGACGTCTCTTCCTTTCGGAGAACGGCCTTCTCCTCCTCGGTGACAATGTCAATCTTCTCAAATGCTCCTGGAGTATTGTTTACTTGAGCAACGAGAGCTCCCTTTCGGAAATCCTCGCGATGCTCTTGAAGACCCCTGGCGTCGACGAAGGAGTCAACGTCAGCAAGGAGCTCTGCTCGTGTCATGCCCGCTAGTGGGTTGCGCAGCAGAGTAGCCTTGGAGACGCGGCGTTGCCCGCCAATGTTGTTGTTGGGGTTGTCATTGACGAAAGTGCCATTACTGCTTGAGTTGCGATGGCTGTCGTTGATGTAGTCCTCCGTGTTGGGAGCTTCGTTGTCCACTTTGGGCCACGGCATAATGCTGGTTGATCAAGAACGTTTGCTCAAGCAAGACAAAATAAAGCCGTAGAGGCAAAACTGGCAGGGTGTGGGATCTGGGGAAATGTTGGAGGCCCCGGATTCCTGTTGATTAAATGCTTGACTGTAAGGAACAGAAGCAAAAATCTGGAGACGACCGTCTCAATTAATAGAATTTCATCCCTGACTTCGGTCTTTCTCCACACGATTAGCAGAGCGTTCGATGCTGGAAGAGTGGAGAGTTTGCCAAGATGATCTACGTCTTGGAGTGCCGTTTTGTTTGGCTGGGCGCGGCTCAAGGCTCGGTTATCCTTGTCTGGGCAACCCGGTTCATGACGTTGGCCCAGAAAACGTGAGAAAGGATTGCTGCTCATTGTGGTTTTTCTGGTTGTTGATGGTGGTTTGGCGAGTGTCTTGGTGATGACGCGGCGGATGGAACGATGTTGGAAGGGGAAGATTTATGCAGTGTGATTGTTATGCAGTTGTGTTTTGTGCAGTGATCAGTGGGGCTCCTTCCGTTGATGGAATTTGGTGTTTTCTCTCTAATACCACAACAGGCAGGCACCACTGGAAGGGTACGTACTTTCCAAACATCAAGACACGGGCTTTCGTGGAATTATCGGAATAAAGTTTGAATCTAATTGAATTGGTCACCCCACGATCATCGGCTTCACCAAAGTTGTTAAATCCGTTCCCCCACTAACTTGAAAGATGTCTCTCCCATACCACGATCAGCAGCCCTAAGAGGAACCAAACCCTTGTCCGTGGGGCTTCCAAAACTCTACTCGATTAAGCTTAAATTGGTGACCCTCACGCGACAAGGGTACCTTGGCGCTAGTCTGGGCGTGCGTCAGAGACTGTCTAGCAAACATGGATTGCTCTTGACGTCAATTTTCCTTTGTCTCACAGCAAGTTTTCCCTTCTTGTCTTTCCGCGGGAGTGACATCGGATTTCAAAAGGTGTCTGTATGTCTTGGACCATCCTGATTCTTACGTGGAGGAACAAGCTTCTCTCGACACCAACCACCAAAGCCAAGTTCCTGTCCGTCACAATGGTCAAACAAACTCGACCGATCAGCAACACGGCCAAGGTTTAATCTGCAGTCAATGGAACATACCCCGACATGGAATACTACGAAGAGTCTTACATCTTTTCTAGGCCTGTCTTGGTATGGAGACAGACCCAATATTTAATTCTGCTGCCTAACTACCCTGGCCTCAGGGTAGCAGACACAATGTCTGCTGGAAGCATCACGGACGAAATGGGTAGCTCAGTCTATGATGCTTAGACTATATATTTATGTCGTTTATGTTCATATCCTAAAACCTACACAAAGCGTTCTGTCGCATGGGCCGCCTGGATAAATAAACGCAATACAGTCAAACTCGTATGTTTCAAATTAACCTCAGACTCTTAACTGGCACACCTCTTTTGAAATGCTTATTTTAGAAAAATCGCTTTTTAATTCTAGTTAAGAAGGCTTTTATCTTTTAGGTATTCATAAGAAATAACCAATACAGTAAAAGCGCAAATTACTATTCGTTGAAAGTTATTACAATTGATACCTAAGTTCACAGTACTGTGCACTTTGGGTATATGCAAGAAGACTGGCTTGTGAATTCGGCTAGTCAGGCCAGGTGCTGATAAGTGATCTGATACAGGACCATAGATGATACAAAATGGTCACTCAGGTGCACTTTTGTACATGAAGGAAGACTGGCCTTCAAATTTGGGCTACCCAAGCCGGGCGCCATAAGGGCGCTTGGCTGCTGACTCAGCTCCCAGGCCAGGCCGGGATATGTATTATCCCAGCCCGATCCAGATCTATCGAATAGTCATGCATCAAGCGACCTTTTCGTGCTTTAGGGCAGCGTAGCTGTGATAGAACCGTCATCGTTGATGAAGTTCCTAAATTTCTTAGCTATACAGATATGTAGACGGCATTCACCAAATACTTACATAGCTCGCAGTTCCTTTAACCCCGCAGAATAGACTTCGTGGGGAGGATGGTCGATGGAAACATTTCCGTAGTGTTGATTCGGTAACATGTTCCTGGCTGACCCACGGTCGGCTCTTTGTCTTATAGTAGTATAGGAAGCCAGTGGGCTGGGAATAGTACGTGTTCCGATGCGCGGGTTAAACCCATCGAGTTCAAAAACTCCACCTTCTAGTAGAGGTTAGTAATTGTTCTGTGACTGCGAAGAATACGTACCGACAACATAGACAACTCCTTCAACTGTGATGCTGGTTTCAGCGCTGTTGGTAGCTACAATGCATCTTCGCTGTCCCTTGCCGGACTTTGCAATAGCTTTAACCTGGTCTTCTCTTGATAGGCTTGCATACAACGGGTGGACACTAGGGTCGGGGACAGCCACTTGAGATTTACTCGCGAGGGTTTCGACATGGCAAGTTCTCAAACTGACGGAAGTAATCCGCAAACTTCTCTGCATGTACTGTTGCAGACATGATGTCCAAGCGCAGGTGATGTTGTTGACACATAGTCTCCTTCATCAGTTCCAATAAGATGTCAGCGTCAATGCTTCCTTCGTCACACTTGTTCATGATCACATCGTCTGTGAGGATAAGGACCTTTGGACGTTAGCGATATCCTGAAGTGCAAGATAATGATTGACTTGCCTGCGACCATCTCAGACCATGAATAAGTTCATCAAGAACGTGATGTTGCATGATAGGCAGATTCTTCCGTTTCCGCATGATTCGAACGTAATCCACGCTGCATGTATATAAAGGTTCAAAGGGGTTATTCCTTTGCGCCTCGAGCATGATAATCTCGTCAGCTGTCGAAATGCTGAGATGCGATGCTATGTTCGCTAGGATCTATATAGTTATAGAGTGAAGGAAAGGAAAGATGAGAGGATATTTGGGATTCTTGGTCAGACTATTTATCCTTCAAGATACTCGCTCCGGGGCTCTTACCACATGATTCCATGGAGTGAACCCAAAGACAATCGAAGCAAATCAAAGGTGAGTGTCTGGCAGAAGACATTTGCGGCATGGCAACTGAGTGATGCATGTTTGGTCCGGTCAATACCCTCTTCGCCAAGCGGGAAGGTTACATAAATTTAGGTACTGACTCAGCGGCTTATGAAAGTACTAGACCAATTTTAGTGCATGTTTTGCCTAAGAAATCATCAGTGTTTTCTTTTAGTTTTCCTCCGATCCCTGATTTCATTTAATCAATTTGTGAAGCAAAGTCCATACAACAACATCCATGGTATTCTTGCGCATCCAAGTATCGGTGTTTGTACAATCTTCAAGGACATGCTGTGTGATTTCAACTGGATAAGCCATTCCTTGTTTCCCCCAGCAAACATCAAGCAAGCCCAGCCTGGCCATCACAAAATCGCATTTGGAAGACAACAGTGCTAAAATACGAAGGCAGAAAGGAGCAGGCCGATCTTGATTCTGGGATTTTGATAGAATTGGAAATAATTTGTTCATTCTAATTTAATATTTGCTTCTAAGGGACTACAACGCAGTGCCTGCTTAAGCATGTCTTCCAGTACGAATTACCAGGGTTAAAAATAGTCTTTAGTGAGAACGTTAGTCTGATGGATATCAAGTGGCTTATTTCCGATACGTATTGATTATACTTCATCGCCATGTGTACCACAAAGATTTATTGGTCTTATAGTAACCCAAACGTTTCATTACCAGTCATTGTGATATACCCAAAGAAGGGGCTCTGGGAGCAGCTCGGGATATTCAGCTCCACCGCTCATGGCTGCAATGCAGGCGAGGTTCCAATGAACGTCCAAGGCTATCTTGCACTTCAAAGCATCTTTTTCCGGCATGCTTATAGTGACAGTATGTCCGGAAACAATGTCGGTATCCAAATCCTCGAACGCGGGGCTTCCATAGTCCTCATGTCTGATCTGCATTTCTGCCATCTCCTTCATACCATTCATATCATCCTCCAGGTAGATCAGGTCATCGGGTTCCTCCCATATACTGCATAGCCAGTTAAACTGAATCTCAACTTCGAATTCTGGCTCTTCCGAGCTCTCGGATTGCGGAGGCTGTTTCGGCTGAACGCTCAAGCACTTCAAACCAAAACATGCCTTAGGCCACCAGGAATACAACTGATCATTAATGCAGATCATGTTCCAATACTTGTCCGAAGCGCCTGAGTAGTTCACAGCAATGGAAACTTCATCAATAACTAAATTGTCAAAGAAAGCTTTACAGCCAGGAAAGCACTCTCGGGTCTGGTGATGGTTGTCCTGGTTCTTATTCCAGGCGTAGGGCAGTATATGTGCTGGTTCTCCGGATGTTGTACCTGTGAAGATGCATTGGAACTTATCTCGGACGCAACATCTGGTTTTCCCGTTCCCGCTTCGGTCAACAACCTTTAGCTTTTGGGTCTCGCCATTGGTTTCTTCGTTGTTGCCAGCAGCGTCGCCATCCTCTTTACCATTAGACTGTTCCTGATACGAAGGCCGCTTCCTTGAATTCTCTTTTGTAGATAACTTTCTCTCTAGCGGACGTTCTTCCGCATAGTGACGGTCGTCTTCTGGTTGTTGTGCAGAAGGGTTGGCTGTTTCAGGTTCTTCTTTAGGCTCTGAGCGATCCTCGTGGGACTTGCGGAGGTCTTCAAAACATTAGCATATATAGGTACGGATTCGATGGGTATGACTAACAATGCCCGACCATCATTGCAGTCTTCAGGAGAGCAGATTCGAGGTAAGGCCCTTCTTTCTTGTAGTCAAGATAGCCCCTATCCTCTAGAGTCGAAATGGGAACGAGCAGTATAATGGCCGCATAAATCGCCGACAGTCGATAGTTCGGTTCCGATACGCGAAATGAACGGCGAAGATTTTCCTCGATCTTCAAAGCATATTCGTATCGCAGCTCTTTTGTCTCTCTCAGATCACTCTTGTGAGGAGTCTTGAGCACCGCAGCCGAGTCAGGCTGCTTTCCCGGGGCGTTACCTTCTCGGGGGACAGCCAGCCACTTCTTCTTGAGATTTGAATTCCTCATGATTTTGGTCGATTGGGTGGTGAAATATAGAGGGAATAAGAGAATTTTCGGAGGAGAAACGAATTGGAGTAGAAGAATGGTAATTGTGGTGGTTAAATACCTACCTACCTAGCCGTGATGATGCAAAGTTTATTGGAAAGTTTAAAGCAAAAGCCTTCAGCTTCCATAAAGGCTACGGCTACCAATACGCAGACATGGGCAGGCGTCAGAGCTTAAACGGAACAAAATAAACTTTACAATGACAATATTCTCAGTGGCAACCATCCTGCCTACTTGCCGTGGTACTAAGAAATAGGTGACAGAGAAATCCCACTATGGGCCCAGTCTCTGGCTTTGACACTGAAAAGACTACAACTTCGATCTCTAGGTACTAATGTATGACAGCACTTTGGCGGGAGGAGCTCACAACACCACAACGAAGACAAGAGCTATTCCAAGTCGATAAGGCACTTGGGGAACAGGTGGTGAAGGATTTGCTGGGCCACTTGAAGGTTCGCCCCTTCATGTGTATTCACAGATGACAGTCATGAGGGCATTATGTCGGGGGCTCCTGTGACATTTGAATTAACCGCAGTTCCACTGGCAGTAACATTACGCTCAATCCCATCTTGTTGAAAACGTAAACGTTGATGTACCTTGCGCTGGTAAAGGTCGATAGTGTCCAATATCTCGTTCACCTGTCCAGCCGTTCATTCTATTCGGTATTTGGTCTTGAATCTAAGTATGACCCTGTCCAAGTGCTTCCTTACTACCATTTCTGTGGACTTCATACATCTTATCTCTGCAAACCTTCGACATCCGTGTTGTACTATCTCCGACTGAGTCCTGTTTTTCGACAGGATATTCGTAGCGATGCACCTGAAAGATAAGAAATAGGTTAGCAAGAAAGTGATGTCTTCATTCTGTTATCATCCTGACCTAGACTCCCTTGCCCCCTGAGCAATAAAGTGTTTAGTCAATAATCGTTAGGATAGTAAGATAAATATCCTAAGGGCTTGATCTAGGCACCATAAGCCGGGCGATATGGTGAACCCATCTGCTATGGTTCCAGTGGCAAACATCTTTCGTGCGGTGAGGATTTAGGCCAGGTAGATGGTTACTTGGTTTCGTTTGTTCCTCCCTAACATTGGAGGCCCCTTAATATATGGTGCTTCGGTTTTGCAACTCTTGCATTGTTGGTTTGGTGACATGGCAGAGTTCTTGGCGAGTGACCTAACAGCTAGTTTGTGTCGCCCAGAGTTTGGAGCTAAGGGGGTGCCAGTCCAAACGGCATAGATGAATCGCCTGGTCAACAGATGTGTAGCTCGTGAGCCTACGGCCTAGATCCAAGTCCGGCACCGGAAATTACAGAATGTATTAGAAGACAGATGCTTTTGTTTGTGGAGCTTATACTCAACTATCTAGTGTAATTTCATAGGTCCCTGATGGAATATTCTCACTAGTACAAAGCGTGTCCCTGTTACTGCGAAGTGACGGATCTTAGATAGCATACGATCAAGGTAGGTATAGTTGAAATGTCTAACTACCTAATACTACGGTTTTCCATAAGTAGTGTTAGACAACGATTGCTAGCATCTGTCAGATCAATACTTGAGCACTGTGGTGTATCAAAGATTGCTTCGACGATGAATACCTGATGCAGTTACTCTCCTCCATGAGCTGTTTGATACTATTCAACTATAGTCCAGTCGTATAACAAAGGCCGTTTTCTCAAACATTTCAATTACCAGTTTACAAATCAAGTTCAACAAACGGATTGCTGTTGTCGGTTTGAAACTGTATGTGGTCCCTTCTGCGGAGTGACCTTGTACCGGCCTCCAGGGCATTCGTAGGGGCCCCTGATTCCAACAACTGGCAGGCAACCCCCGATCTCGCACCAAAACTTCTATTCGATTCCATCATCGCATGTGCTGCAGCTACTGACCACCGTTGTGCAGTGCATTCCCAGTTGCCGCGTCTGTTTACTAATCCTTAGGGCTAGCTGCCACCCACATCTTCTCCCCTCCTCCTTCCTTTCTCTTCTCTTCTCCTTCCTCCTTCCTTCCTCACCCCGGCAACACCTCAAGCAGCTTGAGACGCCATCCACTCTTTCATCTTGAGGCTTTCGTACTCAGGTAAGACGTTTTCTCTTCTCGTCTACACTTCCTTTCCCTTTTCCATCCATCCCCTTTGTACTGATCACCACTTTCCGCAGCTCACTTGCGCGCGTCTAACACAGTCACTCATTGATTACTCTTGTACCGGTCGCCAAAATGTGTGTCGAGGTCATCACCATCGCCCAGTGCCTTCCAAGAAGCGGCTCTGACGAGTCCTCCACCTGCGGAAAGCTTCACCTGATTGGCGGAGAACAGATCGTCTGCAAGGAGGCCCGTCGCGACTGCATCTGCTGCTTTGGCACCTGTGGGCAAATCATTCCTGAGATTCCCACTGGCATCCATCTCGCCGACATTTCCCGGTGTCCGTGTGCCGCCTGTTCGGGAGAACAACTGGCGAAGTACAAGACTCTCGACTCCTTGTTAGTCAAAACTCATGTAGTCAATGACAAGGACTGGGACCAGAAGCTCAAGGCTGTCCAGGATGCTTGGCAATGCAAGTGTCCCTCTACTCATGGAATCGAGGCCTCCATTCCCAAGGACAACTCCACTGTCAACACACCTGCCGAGGAGCATGTTTCGGGTCATGTCGACACCAAGCCTGCCGTTGATTCAGCTGTTGCTGAAGCCTCGTTGGCTGGGGTAGCCACCGACAACCAGGGCCCTGGCCATTCTACCACTGCTGACGCCTCTGAGCACGCTGAAGAAGATCCTGTTCCCGCCGCCGACCCTTGGACTGGTGCTCCCGTTGCCACCGAGCCTGTCATTGCTGAGCATGCTAGCTTCAACTCTCCTTTCGACAAGGATGATTTCGCCACTGCTGTCGCCAAAGACAATGATGAGGACACTTCCTTCGAGGCTGGTTGCGACGTCGGCAATGGTACGAGCTTGACTTGATACATCACTTGAGATTCTATACTAACGTTTACTCTTCAGATGTCCAGGGCAGCCTCGAGGGCGGGGCTGAGGCTGAGGCAAGCCGTGACGCTCCCAAGTCCACCGATGGGGCCACTCCCGTCAGTCGCCGCGCTGTGAACTTTTCTTTCAGCGCTGAGACAGCTGATAAGCTGCGCGAAACCACCGAGAAGTTTGCCTCGCTGAAGTCCTACTTCCTCAAGGGAAAGGACATTTGATCTGGACGTACATGGAAGGGGTGGAATCGAAGTAATGGAAATTGATGTTGCGAAGACAGATGGGAGTGATATCTGACGACGTTCTGAGTCGTAGGTCGGCTTCTTGAAGACAGCCCACAGACAGAATACAAGTTCATCTCAATAAAACACTAAGATACATGACAACTTGATCAAGTTTACCATGGAATAGGTTGCCTCGTGACCACAAAGCATTTCTGCTTCTCGACTACATATCAAGATTAACATACGTTTGTCTAGTACTGACGGGAATAGGCAGGCTTTAACGACTCAACACCACCAAACACCATAACAAACACTTCAGTCGTTATTAGCACCCTCCTCTATCACAGAGAGTATGAGCTATAAGTTTTTATTAGAAACTCCAGTCGATGTCATCTATCCATCGATAGAACAAGGTATACACTCTTTCACCAACACTCATTCCTACACTGGCAAGGTGTTAATGAATGACAATTGACCAGGGTAAGAGACTTGACACCCTGGCAATGGTTTCAGCCAATCACTAACGGATCTAAACCTCAAGCTGGAAGCCCCTGCGCCGCGTAGGCTCCTGTCGGCAAGCCGATTTAACTGATGTATCTTTGTCCCTTAGTGCGGGGGCCCCTGTTTTTGGGCTACTTGGTGCAGCGGTCCTTGATGACAGCTCCTTTCTCCCTCAACATCGCGATCTTGTCAGTAAGATAGCGAGCGAATTCTCCTCACTCTATACCGTAAACTTACAAGTCAGAGTGCTGCTGTTTGAAGATATTGCATCCTACCTTTACTTGTTTCCATCCCAGATTTTACCAATTCAGTGGTTTCGTGGCATCTTCAGGGGTTTGCCAGGGCCAGATGGTCCACCAAACCGCTGAGAGAATGTCCACTGATGGCACTCAATCCGCTGAGCCAGGTAAGCGCACAGCGCAGGATCTTGTGAAAGAGATCGCGAAAGAACGTGGTTATCTTGGTGAAGAACAACTCGCAAGGATCGGGGAAATTAACCCCGAGCTTCGCCGCGAAGTGGAAGAAGCACTACTTCGGAAAGATGAGATGATTGGTTCTGCTGTCTTGACGTGCGTACGAGTTTCTGATCAGAGATATCTCAGTTGATCAAAAGACATTCTAACAATCATTTAGGCTCGCGAGGAATCTCTACACAAGCAACGCTAGGTTTGTCTTTGAGTTGCTGCAGAATGCCGATGACAATGATTACACCACGGCTGTGTCACAGGGTCAGGACCCGTATGTCTCTTTCAAGGTACACCCTGACAAGGTGACGATTCAGTGCAATGAAAATGGCTTTACCCATGAGAACTTGAAAGCAATTTGTGCAATTGGTAAAAGTTCAAAGGTCGGCGCGGCTGGTTATATTGGAGAGAAAGACATTGGGTTCAAGTCTGTCTTCATGGCAGCCTGGAAGGTCCATATCCAGTCGCACAAGTTTTCTTTCTCTTTCACGCATCGCAAAGGGGATACAGGTCTCGGAATGGTTACGCCTGTGTGGGAAGAGACGGATGAACCGATGGGCGACTTATCCACTCGCATCACTCTACTACTTCATACAAGTGAGGACCCAGAAGAGGATGAACGGCGACGCGACACCATCCGCCTCCAGTTTGAAGAGTTGCAACATACGATACTACTCTTTTTACGGAAACTACGCAAGGTGCAGGTTTCCTTCTACGACAAAGATGATGTTCGAACTGCAGCCACCGTTTATTCTCTACACGGAAGCAATCCCGTGACTATTCGAAAGGAGACATCTGGCGGTGTAGAAGAGAGACAGTATCATGTCACCAAGCACATCGCTGAGAACATCCCTCGAAGCGAGAATAGAACATACTCGGATGAGCAGGACCGCGCTGACTCCTCCACTGAAGTCGTGCTGGCGTTTCCCTTGACAGATACGGGAACCCCAATTGTCGAGAACCAGGATGTCTTTGCGTTTCTCCTAATGCGACCGATGGGTTTCAAGGTAATTGAAGACATTTTTACCCACCTCTCCCACAATTAACGAACCCTTACTGATTGGGATAGTTCCTCATACACACGGATTTTGTCACAGAAGCCAGTCGTCAAGGTATAGTAGTCAGCTCACTCCGAAATCGCGCTCTCTTGAAAGGCATCGCAGACTGTCTCGTCAAAACCATCGAAGAGTTCTGTGATCATCCGACACTCCAATACCAATGGATTCGTTGGCTACCACAACGAGACAATTATCCTTGGGACAGTTTTTGGTTGAGTCTCCTAGATAGGATCAAAGAAAGGATAAATCAAGTCAAGGTTCTCCGTACCCTTGGCTCTCGGCAGCTGGGTTATATATACCAGCTACGCAATCTTCAGTCATGGCTACGTGATGAGAAAGGCGATCCCCTGTTCATGGACATCAATGACGAGATATATCTCGCAAAGGAATATGCCAAAGATGACCTCGACCTATTGAAGCCGTATGGCTTGGAAGAAGCAACTGCAATGGAGGTAATTCTTCGCATCGAGAATGATCTTCAGAAGAACCCTGAAACGTCCAATGTGAAACGCTCGATGATAAGCAATGACGGGTATTCATCCGCTGCACAAGCGCTTATGCTACTGCTAAAAAGTATAATGCTTGATGGTCCGGGTCCGGCACAAGAACGGCTCAGGCAACTGAGGTTCATTCCACTGGACAATGGCGAATGGGTCTCTCCGAGTCGCAGGACACTCTATTACTCTCATTCTTCTGGAGAGCTGGAAATGCCCCGCGGTCTTGGTATGGCTCTTGTGGCTGCAAACGCAGCATCCAATCCACATCGCCGGGCTTTACTAGACAAGTTCGGTGTCATTGAGGCGCGTTCAGAGATGTTCGATTCACGATCATGCAAAAGGATGTCCTTCCTGTTGCAAATAATGATTCTCTACAGGCATCATTTTCCCACCTCAAATTCATGTATCTTTCCGAGGCTCTTCTCAAAGACGTGGAAGTCCCAAAACTGCTGGAATTCTTCCAGGTGTATGACCACCAACGGCGCGCGTGTCGACCATTCAAGCAGAAGGTCTACCTACCAGGTGATGACGAGTACGTACCACGTCAATTACTTTCACCATACAGCAGTGCACCTGGTTATGACGTGCCATTTCTACATGATGACTACCTCCATTCTCCGCCTGAAACACCAGGAGTGGATCATGACCGATCCGTCTACCCTTGAAGTTAATCACGCTGGTTCCAAAGCATTGCAGATTGTCACGGCAGTCTTGAATGCTCCTGTTGTCATCATGGCGCAGATTCTGGAGGCGGGGGGAATCATTGATGCATCGATACCAACAGGCAACTTCAAGGAAGACAACGAGGAAGGTAAACACATTGATGAGTCCAATACCTCTCAGGGAGTGGATGAGAACCACGGCAAAGATTTCCCGGGTGAAGCAGTGGATGAATCTATGTCTCTAGTTTTGGTACATCCAGAAGTCTGTGAAGAGGAAGATGCTGGTCATGGCGACGTTACCACTCATCAGTCTGCCGACACTGTATCGCCTCCAAGGCTATCAGATATTCCCATACGACAAAGAAGTCCGGCCACGTCAAGTTTGTCTGTGACTGGACAACTAGTCTTCACACCAGCCTCTTCAACGGCTAGTCATTCCAGTGGGAACGGGCGAAAGCCCGTACATCATACGCGAGCAGCAAACGCCAACGCCCGACACGGAGGCAGGGTTGATGATGCACAGACGTCATCCGGAACAGCCAGTCACCCCTCGTTTGTGTTTGGGTCGTCGTCTGCAACGCAATCAGGCTCTGCATTCCAGTTCGATGGTCCAAATGGAGCCACGCTGGGCTCTACGATTGAGGATGAAGAGATTTATCTGGGACTGATCAACAATGTCATTACTTCAGCTCACGAAGGGACAATTCCTCGCCGCGAGTACTTCGGTGAACCAGGACTGTTCACTGCCCTACCAGAGGTTGATGAAGATGTCCAACTGTCACGACGTTTCCGCTCATATGGGCCTAAACAGAGAGATATGCGCATCGGTGCTCTTGGCGAACTATACGTAGGGTTTTACCAATATCTTGTGGCAACACGGCTAACACATTGGCAGGTCTTTGAGCTACTTCTGGGAATCAGCCCAGCTCTCTCACATTTCGGCAGAGATAATTGGCAAAGTCGGATGAGAAAGTTCGTCACCATTCATCCTGATTACTCCGACATGCCACCGTGGACTGGCCAGGAGAACGCTGATATCGTACACTTTGATCGCGGACGATGGCTGACAAGGCATTTGGTGGAAAAGGGACAGCTTGGTCCTAGTTGGTTAAACGTGAAGCCGTTGTACTTGATCGAGGTCAAGTCCACGACTGGAGACCGTCGCACTCCTTTCTATATGAGTAAGCGACAATACCAAAAGGCAAGTCTTGGTAGGGCCATGTATTAGGTAGACTATTGCTAACAATATGTAGATGGGAAAGTACTCGCAAACGTTGGCGTTGTCCGCGGGGCCTACGTCCACGACCACGCCCACCATTTACCTCATCGCCCGGGTCTCGAATGTCGACAATCCAAACATACGGTTGGATCTGTACTTCTATCCAGATACATTGCGAGCGGAAGGCTCGTTGGTCTTTACGGCCGAAACGTGGTCGGTTGTTCCTGGGTCTGTTGATTCACAATTTGTCCGTACGGATCGTACTCATCAAATGATGGGAGAAGGTCCAGGTGACCAGCTGAACCAGACATAGCTCCAATAGCAGTGAGGTACCATTGGATTTCTGCCGTGGCGGCAAATTTATTAGCGTCCGCTTCTGGCATGATGATGCTATAGATGTGACCAGAAAGAACTGGCACGGCTCCAATGCTACCACCATCCGGATGTATTGCGGCTGGGGGCTTGTCAAGCCCGTACGCAATCTGGTCTTCGGCCATGGACTGCATAGATTCCTCGGCACCCCTGATTTCCACTTTGTCAGTGGGCTTAATCCACTTGCAGTTTAGGAAATCGAATTGGACCACAACCTTGTATTCCTTGATCGTGGGATCCGCATTTGGGACCTTTTCGGTATGCTTCCACTTCAACCCGAAGTAGGTTTGCGGCCACCAGTCGTGAAGGTGATTGTTCACAGTGACCATATTCCATGGTCCGTCTATGGCTCCCAGTGGATCAATAGAACCCACAAGTAGAATCATTTCATCAAACATGTCAGGGTCGAGGAAGGCCTCAGCGCCTCTGAAACGATAGCGGGTCATCTCGACGTTGTCGTCGGCTGAATGCTGGAGAACTGCAATGTGTCAGAATAGGCATTCAGATTGAGTTAAGTATAGGTACCTAACAGTGGCGGAGCAATCCAGCAATCAGGAACAATTCGGCAAAGAGGTCACCACCCTTCCTCTTGTGGTCTAGAACCCCTCCATCTTGTAGGCGACTGATAGAAACGAGTAGGATAGTAGAAGCGTAAGCTTCTGTGAGTTCAAATTCTGAGTTATACTTATGCTGTATCTTCTCCGTGATCTTTTGTGCGCATTTGTATCTGAATTCTCGAGTTTCAACCAGATCAGAGGTGTGAGGATCCTTGTAGAGTCTCCCTACCATGCCAGGATCGTTGGCCATAGTGAGAGAGATATAGGTAGGCAAGCAGGTAGGCGAGAAGTCGCGAAGTTGGGAAATGGGAAGTTGGAGGATAAAAGAGGAGGGAGACTTGTGGTGGTTAAATGAAAACTGAACTAAGTAAACAGAGGATGGCGTCTGCCTTGAAAATTACGATTGCTAGATACCAGGCACCTGGCAGCAAGGTCAAATAAAAATTAAGTACCTATCGGTGCATCAGAAGAATTAACCGCTATGAGCATAAGAGACAAAGTTATTAGGGCAGCTTATGCCACTTAGACTATGCTTCTTAGACGACTTATTTCTATACCCTAAGACTTGAAGACATATTTTGCTTAAAGTTGTACTAACCACCAAATAACTACTAACCCTAAGACTTAGGAGGCCGACTTTTCTGCTACCCACTACCTAGATATAGTATCGATATTTGACTCAAGATACACAGGAAGCAAACACCACACTATTTCTTAATGATCCTGACTATAACTCATCACGGACAGTACAATATTTCGTAGTTATCCTTATTCGCCCATCCTCTGCAACCTAGGTATATCATGTTCAAATCCAGTTCCATCGACTCATCCAATGAGTTCTCAGTTGTTCATCTGCTTTTCCAACAATGGTCCTTTTATTCACAATTAACAATAAGAAGCCAAACATTTGCGACAAGACAACAAAGAGTGACAGAGAGACATCAAAGCTGTAACATTGACCTGGCTGCGGATGACAAACAAAGACCGATCATCTTCACAGGCCTTGTTCAAACCACACATCCCATCGACACTGATGGATGAAGACTTTAAACACCATGCCTGTAAGTGTCTTTACGTTCTTCTTGAGTATAAATAGTTGCTCTCGTCTCCCTTCTCAGTTTTGTTTTCCTCATCAAACCATTCTACTATCTCTCACAAACAAACATCTACAGCAACAAATCTACATGCAACAATCTCAGCATTTCTGAACCATCTACATCTACAAGATCTCACATCTACATCTTTCAGTATGTCGGACCGTGTTAAAACCCCCCAAGAAAAAGAACAGCCACGTCTGTACTTCCGTGGATCCAACCCTGACTCCACCGACACATCGCCTCCTTCCACCCAAGGTCTTCATCTCCGGGGAATGTCAGGCCGAAGCGATGAAATCGACGAAGACCGGCCCATCACCCTTCGCGGCGGCGGCAGCAGCAAGTCCCCTCGAGGCAAGTCATCCAGGAACCCCCGCACCCCTAACCGCCGCAACAGCAAGTTCAACCCGGAAGCCGAACCCTTCACTCCCTCGTCGTCGTCCGCTGACCCTAGCTCTGCAGACTCGTCTGCAAAGAAACCAAGCATCCAGGATCAGCGCGAGGAACGGCTGCGTCAGATCAACCTCATCGAGGATGAGCGCGATCGCGAGGACGCTATGAATGACTTTATCTGGGATCAGCATACTGATTGGACTAATGAGGAATTGGAGAGGGAGAAGGAGGAGTTGGAGTTGGAGGAGCGGAGGCGTAGGTTTGCTCGCCGGTAGATGTTCCTAGGTAAGGGTGTGATTATCTACGATGCTGGCATTGTAGAGTCGACACAAGCAAGTCTTTGGACAATCTGTTTTTTATGCATTGAAAAATTGAACATTGGATGATTTCTTAGCGAGGCGAATTGGTGCTCTTTATTAACTACAGTCTTTCATTGAATAAATTTTTTTGTCTCATTTTTACTGTTTCATCTTGCAAACAAAGCCGTGAAATAAATACAGGTAGATACAGGTACTGATTATGTCCGTCTGCTACGTGACTATGAGTGGTAACGCCTATCAAACAACATTCGGATTTGTAGTATGTCTCTATGCGACTTCAAGGCGAGAGGAAGCACTGTCAATCCACAGCCCGTGGGTAGCAGAAACGTTGACCTCTCGAGCCTTAGTACATAAAAATAAATATTCTAAGAAGCCTAGTCTAATCGTCAAAAGCTGACCTACTGATTTCTTCTCTTATGCTTCCAGCGGCCAATTTTCCCGACACCCTGAGGTCCGGATACTTAACCATAGGGTAACCTCCGGGTTCCATTTACCGGACCCGCTTGTCAATCGGCGAAGTGGATCCCACGGCTCCGAAACCACACCGGAGGTCATTCAGGCGTCATTCTGACGCTTCCTCGGGAGCATCTCACTGTGGATTTGGAACATTTCATTTTGACGTCTGACATGCGCAATTCTCAAAATAGTCTCTTGGCCCGTTAGAAGTGCAGCACGATTGATCTATCCATGACGTAGCCTTCTGCAGCATGCCCGTCCATTTAAAAGACATCCAAAGCACGTCACTCAATTGAAGCAACGACGATCGCAAATCTTCACTTGGAGACATTCTAGATTACCATGGCTTCAGAAGATATTCCCGTCACCAGCGATAGCATGGGGCAGCCCCTGTCAACGAAGAACCAGGTTCTTACCACTGGTGCTGCAGTGACACAAGTACGTTGAAGCTCAACTGAACAGGTCCAGTGCTGGAGACTGACGATGGACAGGACTTTCGACCGACGAAGCATATCTGTGCTCATCTCAACGCTTTCCATGCCTACGCCGATGATCCCTCTCGCTTCGTGGAAACAAACCATTACTGCGCTCATCTAAGTACATCCTCAACCTCATGCGCCGCATTTCCCTACTAACACTTCCAGACGAGGACGTCCGCCAATGTCTCCTCTACGACTCCGACGCCCCCAACGCGCGCCTCATAGGAATAGAATACATGATAACCCCGAAACTCTACGAAACACTCGATAAAGCAGAGCGCCAGCTCTGGCACTCGCATGTATACGAAGTGAAGTCGGGAATGCTCATCATGCCGAACCGCGCTGTGCCTGAAGCAGCGTGGCAAGTAGCTGAGAACTATGAGATGGAACAGGTGGTGCAACTGTACGGAAAAGTGTACCATCTTTGGCAGACAGATCGCGGGGATGTGTTGCCGTTGGGGGAGCCGAAGCTGATGACGAGTTTTACGGCGGACGGGCAGTTTGACTTTGAGAAGCATGTTGGGGAGAGGGATGCGAGGTTTGGTACGGATTGGAGGGTTAAGAAGGAGGCGAGGAAGGGAATTCCGGAGCCGGATGTTCATGAGGGTAAGTATTTTGAGTGTGTTGGAGGGTTGAGCTAACGGTTTGTAGATGCGGATCAGGCGTGGAAGAAGGGTGATCAGTGAGAACGGGTACTGTTCAAATTAGATTGAGGTCAAAAGTAGAATGCTACTGACTGCTGATACCCATAGGGAGGGTGTCTACAGCACCGATATTACATGGCGCATTGGCCTCTAAAGGAATGGTAAATGGACATCAAGATCGTCTATCACAATGGGTATCATCTATTATCCGAGCTATATCGATCATGATCGGATGCACAGCCGTCCTGTTTCCTCCACACATGTGCAATCGATCTTGCACCCAAGTCTTCGAAATGCACCGTGTTCACTTCCCAATCGTCACTCTTTGCGGCAACTGCTGTACTCCCTGAGCTTGCTGCATCACTCTCGTATCATGAACCTTGCGGTCAATCCCTCGAAAGTCAAAAACACCCTCCAATTCTTTTTTGACCGCAAGCAGCTGCTCCTGCACCTTGCGCAGCTCCTCAGGTTTGTTGTCCTGCACAACGTGCGCCTTGACGTGGAGAAACCATCGCTTCTGTTGGTCCACGGGAGTGAGGGAGTCGAATGATGGTAGACTGCCCAGTGGCATGGATTGTTGCTGTTTTGTCTCCATGGGAACGTAATTCTCTATGGGATGTAGGAAATAGTATCGTACTAGACAGAACTCGATCTCTTCCCTATAAAAGCGGTACATTTCTTCAATTGTTTCCGTCTTGAACCTAAACCTTGTTAGCGACTGTAACACGATTACAGTTACTGTACTCACGTGTGGTTATTGTCGCGCATAAGCGAAGGCAACATCTTCTGCTCCCAAAGCTCAACCTTCTTCCTCTGCGTGAGCAAAGGCTGGCCCCTCGGCGGATCCGGAAAGTCAGTCCACTTCAAGACACCCTGGGTAGCATCAAGATCCATCGCCGGCGCATTGGCCCCCATGTCGCGATCCCTGAGTACATCGTAACGTGTCTGGAGGATGAAGGACTGCCGCGTCAGGTTCTGGTGAAGCTCTTTCCACAAGAAGCCCGTGTTGGGGGGGCTTATGGGTTTCTTGATGGAGCTCTGGTTGAAGATGCCCATTGGGCGCGGCGGTCCTTGGAAGTAGAGGACTCGTTGGATGGACTCCCAGGGGTCCATGTTGGTGAGGCCGCCTAGGACGGAGCATGCTCCGGCGAAGTCTTTGTCCTCGATGAGGGCTGTGAGAAAGATTTCGTGCATTTTGGTAAGCTCAGAGGTGTTACTGGCCTAATTGATGATTGAGTGAAGGTATTATATGTTTGGTTAATGTTTCCAAGGTCTGAAGGGAATGCGCCTCATGGATAACAGCTTGTATTGAATGCGACGACAACTGAAGGTGAGCATGAGAGCTACCCCACCAAAGCTTCTTCCTGGAAGAGCTGGAAGGTTGAGGGGCAGTATGATTGGTTAGCTTGCCATGTGGTGGAGCCTCTTCCACGGATTTATACTTGTTCCGCTGTTGACTGCACAGCTTTACACGTGACTTCGTGATTGAGTTCGTGTTTAGACGTGATGAGCTTGGAAAACGATCATGACAATGAGTCATGTTTCGAACAGAAAGATTAGTGACAACTGAGAAAAAGTTGTTTAATTGTGTTAAGAAAAATAAACGATATTAGATATATCACAATACAACTTCAATTTCTACTTGATATCACCTTTTTGTCAATTCTCTTTCTTAACAGACAATGCTCTAGGTTAGGTACCGAGGCAGGAGCTCAGCTAATGGCTTGGCCGCGCCAGCCTGGATCCTTAGTCCAGTTTGACCCTGCATGCACTTTACTGTGACAACACTGTAGATGCTTATCGCGTCCGATAACCGCGACACAACTCGATGCAGCCGCTGTCGATACCTATAGGAAGAAAATGTCTTCAGATGATCAGCCCAAGCGCAAGGCCTCTGATGCGCCTGTGTCTCCTCCGCCCATCAAGCGCAAAGTCCAGAGCGGCACAACCAGTGAGTGCGCGCTCCAAGCTCCTACAGCACCGCCGACATGATGAACACTCCGTTAACGTCACTACCTAGAGACTGCTATAGCAAACTTCTTTACGCCAACGTCACAGAAGCCCAAGGACCCTACTAACTGGTCTGAACGAAGCCCCAACAATAACGATGACATCCCCGCGACACTCCTCGTCGGCCGATTCGAACCTGAAAAGAAAGAAGACCGAAAAGTAAAGAGGAGAAAGATAGCCGCTTTTGATCTCGACTCAACCCTCATATCTACCTCGTCAGGCAAGAAACACGCCAGCAGTGGTATGGATTGGAAATGGTGGCACACCTCTGTCCCCACCAAACTACGGGAGCTGTATCAAGATGGGTACCGAGTCGTGATCCTATCGAACCAGGCCGGATTGACGTTACACTTTGGTGCAAAGCACAAGGGACCCAAGGCCAATGCACAGAAACGAGTTTCTGAGTTCAGGCAAAAGTGTAGCGCCGTCCTCAATAGTCTCAACCTTCCGACCTGCGTCTACGCGGCGACCGAGCACGATATATATCGAAAGCCGAGGATTGGTATGTGGAAGGAGGTCTGCGACGACTACGACATCCCGGAGACCGAAGTCGATTTGGAGAACAGCATCTTTGTCGGCGATGCAGGGGGTCGCACGGCGGGCGTAGGCAAAGGGCCGGACGGGGTCGCGGCCATGTCGAAGGATTTTAGCTGCTCGGATCGGAACTTTGCCCACAACGCGGGAATCAAGTTCATGACGCCGGAGGAGTTCTTTCTGGGCGAGAAAGCTCGGAGTTATGCTCGTGAATTCGACCTGGCCGAGCATCCTTTCAGCGACGATGCCTCATCGGGGAACTCCGTTGCGACCTTACAGAAAACTAACGACCAGGACATTATCTTATTCTGTGGGCCGCCGGGGGCTGGTAAAAGCACGCTTTACTGGAAATCCCTCAAGCCTTTGGGGTATGCGCGTATCAACCAGGACCTGCTCAAGACTCGCGACAAGTGCGTTCAAGCGGCGAAAGAGCATCTCCAAGAGGGAACATCGGTCGCGATAGGTGCGTTTCCCCAACTTGGGTCCCCCCCCTGCCACTGTCTCCATACCCCATTTCTTGTCCCCCTCACGGCGCTAACCAGGGATTCTTTGCAGACAACACAAACGCCGATCCAGAGACCAGGACGGTTTGGGTAGAGCTTGCCAAGAAATTCGGCATTTCTATCCGTTGCGTGTGGTTCAAGACGCCTCTCCAAGTGTGCGAGCACAACAACGCGGTGCGGGCGCTGAACGAGTCGTTGAACCCCGAATCGAGGCTTGTGCTACCTAAAATGGCATTTACGAGTTTCGCCAGCAGGTTTAAGCCACCAAGTGTAAAAGAAGGTTTCGAGGACATTATCGAGGTTCCGTTTCAGTTTCGTGGTACGGAGGAGGAGTATCGGATCTGGGGCCGATACTGGACCTGAGTACAGTACTCTGTAGATTTCTCAGTGTTTACAAATACATTCCCCATGAGTCTTTGTCATGATCATGCCATCTCCGCATTATGAAAATTTATTCTTGCTCATGAGCTCCAAATTCTCTCTTTCCCCTGCCTGTTCCCCGTTTATCAGTACAGCTGATGGGGTTCCATTTGCCTTCCTGTAACTCTTTTGGGGAAGACCAAGCGATGAGAGTCACATCCTGTACGGAAGCGAAGTTAGAAATGGATCCGTTTCCCACGCGGTCTACGGAGGATTACTAGCCTACTCACAGTGAGAAGGGGTTCTGGGGTAGTCTAGAACAGTGGGAACGTGCTCGGCGGTTAGAAAAAGAAACCGAACGACGCTTAATCGGGACAATCTCCAAATGAACCACTCTCTAGACCAGGGTGGGAAACCTGTATCCGCTCTGTAGGCACCAGCGAAGGAACACTTGAGATGTCACCCGTCCACTCATATCTCGTACACGAGTTCCTAGATGAAGCAATTATTGATGATAGTGGGCCATCAGAGAATAAACCGGACCGATCCACACCCTTTGGGGATAAGCTACGAGTTCAAGCTTAATTGTTTGTCTTTGTAAAAGAGAGATCAGCATTTCGTGGGGGAGAGACAGAGAGTGGCATGATTTTGCGGAGATGAGATCTAGAACATGGAAATGCTACTGTGACCCCATTGTTTAAGCGTAGTCGCTTAGGATTTATGGTTGTTTTATGCTTGATCTGAACGTGCGCCTTTCTGCCCGTCTTTGGTGATACCTTTTTGAATGAAGTCGGTTTTGGTTCCTTGGCTTTTGGGGAATTATTAACGGGAATTGTTCTACTTCTCCAATGCCCAGCCGGCTCGATTTGCATTGGCACGACTTGGCGTAACGTGGTAATTGATCATAGTGGCTGGGCATTTCCGATTGATGTATCTTGGTAGCTTGGCAAAGCCACCACTAGAAAAGTGTGTGTAGAGCACTGACGTCTTGTCTCAGAAAGAGTGTGGAGGGAAGGGGGGGGGGAACATCTTCGGGCAACAAAATTGAGAACCTGGTTCTTGCCCGTTTTTAGTCAAGGCTTGGGTTTCTCCACGGGGGAAGGAGCGACTGTCACCGTTTTTAATGCGGAGGGCATGGAAATGGAGTTTCCGCTATTGGAGGAAGGAGGATCCACTGACTCTTGACACACCAAATACTACCAAGATCTTCACCTTGACATCTCATTTCTGGGGGAGAAAGGATTATCCCCATAACTGACTGGGGTTAACCTTTAGAGTAATGGTCGGTGTAACGAAAACAAGCGGGGGAATCTCATCTCGTGGGGAAGACAGAAACATCATTTTATTATAAAGGCCTTGTCCCTCTTGTCTTCTCCTCAGGTTCCAGTCCCCATCCCATCCCATCTCACCCATCCCCTCATACAACCTACATCATGGCTGGAGGCGTCAAGAAACCCGTCAACATCTTCAAGCTCAAGGACCTGGGCGAACCCGAAGGCGTCTTCAACTGGAGACTATGGTTCGCCGTCGTGTCCTTTGCGCTCCTCGGTGCCGCCAGAGGTATCGATGAGGGTCTCATCTCTGGATCCTTCAACTCCAAGGATTTCCAGGATAAGATCAACTACGAGTCTTACTCTGAGGTTGAGCAGGCCAACATCAAGGCCAATGTCTCTGCCATGGTGCAGATTGGTTCCGTTGGTGGTGCTTTGATGTAAGTTCTTTATTTACTTCTTCTTCTTCTCAACAGTAACTAACTGTTTAGTGCTTTCTTGGTCTGTGATCGCATCGGTCGTATCTGGGCTACTCGATTCCTCTGCACACTCTGGGCTCTTGGTATTGTCATCTTCATGATCGGTGGTGTCAATGGAAACCTCGGTGCTATCTATGCTGGTCGCTTCATCTGTGGTCTCGGTGTTGGTCAGACTCCCGTCGTCGGACCTGTCTACATCGCCGAGATTGCACCTGCTGCCATCCGTGGTCTTTGCTCTTGCATGTTCACAGTATGTCTCTCCTCCCTTTTCACTTCTATACAATGTCTAACAAAAACAGGGTGCTGTCTACATCGGTATCGTCCTCGCTTACTTCACAAACTACGGTGCCCACCTCAACATGTCCGACCACACTCACAACCAGTGGCTCGTCCCTACAAGTCTGCACATCATGATGTCCGGAATCATCTTCATCCTCATGTTCTTCCAATCCGAGTCGCCCCGCTACCTCGTCAAGCAAGGCAAACCCGAAGAGGCTGCCCAAGTCCTCGCTCGTCTTCGCCAGCAGTCCCCGGACAGTGACTACGTTGTCCGCCAGGTCGCCGAGATCCAGGCTGCTCTCGACCACGAGCTCGAGGCTACAAAGGGTGTTGGTTTCCTCGGCAAGGTCAAGGAGTTGATCTTTGTCCCCAGCAACCTGTACCGCCTCTACATGTCCTCCATGGTTCAGTTCCTCTCTCAGTGGTCCGGCGCTGGCTCCATCACCCTCTATGCCCCCGATCTGTTCAAGATCATGGGCATTGTTGGTAAGCAGGAGGGTCTTCTCGTCACTGCCGTCTTCGGTATCGTCAAGCTCATCGCCGCTGTCATTTGCGCTCTGTTCCTCGTTGATGTCATCGGCCGAAAGCGCGCTCTTCTCATCGGTATCACTCTGCAGACCATTGCCATGATCTACGTCGCCTCTTTCCTCACCAAGATTCCCCAGCTCGGTGTCGATGAGGACTTTGAGCTCCCCGCCGCCGACAAGGGTGCTTCTCGCGGTGCTATCGCCATGATCTACGTCTCTGGTTTCGGTTGGGCTCTCGGCTGGAACTCCATGCAGTACCTCCTTACCGCCGAACTCTTCCCCCTCCGCATCCGAGCTCTTGCCACCTCTTGGGCCATGACTCTTCACTTCGCCAACCAGTACGGCAACTCCCGCGCTGTCCCCAACATGTTGCTTCCCGTTGCCAAGGGCGGCATCTCCCCCAAGGGTACCTTCTGGTGCTTCGCCGCTGTCACCTTTGTTGGTGGCGTCTGGGTCTACTTCTCCGTCCCCGAGACTAGCGGTCGCAGCCTTGAGAACATGGACGAGCTCTTTGAGCTTCCCTGGTACAAGATTGGTCTTCACGGTAACAAGCACGTCGAGGAGCTCGACGAGGCCCGTGATGAGAAGAAGCGCTATGCTGATGAGGCTAATGCCACCGGCATTGAGCTCGAGCACCAGCGCAAGCAAGAGGCTTAAATGTTTAAATGGTTACAAGCGGGAAATTGGCCTGGCGGTGCCGGGACCTTGGTATATAGTCACGAATCCTATGAATACGAATAAGTAAAAATTTATTCTTTATGATACATGCTGTTCTCTATGATAAAAGTGAGGTTCTTTATGATAACTATGAGAATCCTTATGATAGCTTCGGGATTCCCCTTCTTTATCGTGACATATTGATCGTGATACTTCATTGGAGATTCTTCTTCCTTCACTTTAATACAGTGGCACCAGCTCAGTTTGACCAAATCGAGTTTGCCCAACCCTCGACACTGACATCCATCTCTCAAAAGCTGCCCCAGACCAGAGGATGGCAGACGTTCAGAATATGATTATTGCGTATGCCCTTGTCAAAGTTCTGAGCCGCGTGTAGGAGCCACCAGAACGGAAATCCGAATAGTTTGACGCCTTCGCTCCCGCAACATCATCAGCTTCGACAATCTCGCCCGCGACGATTCGGTGTTCGGTCTGAGCTGGCTGGTGGTTCAAGCTGCTCGTTAACTCCGCTACGAGCTCATTGTACATGCAGTGTACTGTAAGCTTTCTGGTGAAAGGGTAGATATTGCTGCGATGCCGTTAGGTGACGCTCTGGGTAGTTTGCGTGGTACTCCTCGGCCAGGCCTGCGAGATATCTCAACACGACCAGCATGTTATGTGCCCATAAATCTCTTTGCATGCTGTACAAACCATGCCCAAAACGGGACCGGGATGACTCTTCCGATGTTTTGGTCGCGGTTGTGAGAACCTGGTAACGAGTCCGCGGACAAGGCCCACAGCTGATGGATTCTTTGTTGGTCCCTTGTGAGTGTGAGCGTAAGTGTGAGTGTGAGCACGAGTCAGAGACAGAAATGTCCTCGGCATCGGACCAGGAAGCGTGTGCGGCGGGAGAAGACACTGAGGCCATTCCCACTTCCACCCCGAGGCATGTGTCTCTCGTCTGAGAATTGGCTTGGTGTATATATATATGCGTCTTTCTTGGACTCGAAGAAATCTTAAAAAGTGTCTGTTGTATCGTGGCGAAACTCGGACACGGGAGGGACTGATACTCGGTCTAGAAGTAAACGTCAACTCGGGGTTTTCGTTGTCTCTTCTCTCACGTTCTTCGTCATGTCTTCGTGGTATTCTTCGCCGTCACCGCTGTGAGATTTTTCTTTGCATCTAGTTCTTCCTCTATATCTTCATTCTCGGGGGAGAGAGCGTCCTCTGATGTTCAGGTAGCTGCAGATGCCAGTCAATAGGACCCTTCGTTGCGAATAACCTGGGAGAGCGAGTAGTATGTAAGTTCCCCAAACCAAATTGGTTTGTGTTCGATTAGGTCCCAGAATACGTGCTCCAGGGCTCGTGCCGCCTTCGTCATTGTCTACTTATAAGTTACTCTATCAACTGGGCCATAGTAATGCTTTGCAAAGCAGATGATGCCGAGACAACGGGCCAAGGCCATCGAAGTCACATACAAGAACTGTGCTGAAGTATGTTTTCAGCTTGTATGCTTTGCCAGGCGTGGCAGCGAAGTGTTACGGGGCCCGAATTGACCCTGTATACATCGTATTATCCCACTTGACCTTTCTTAGGGCCTTCGTGTCTGCTGTTTGTTCGGTCGGCTCGGGCGCGGCCGTGCAGACGAAGCACGCACGTGCAATCTAGCAAGGCACCAACTTCGGCGTGAGGCCCAGCTTTTTGATGTTGGTGACAGACTCGCACTCGAATATATCGTTCGTCCCCTGGTCCTTTAAGAGATTCTTCTGCTGCACGTGTGAGGAAGAATCTTGTGGTCTGTTCATAGCGAGGAGATAGTACTATGTTGCCTATTGTGCATTTTCGCGACTGATATATATCAAATTGCTTCCAGAATCGGTTTCCGAAAATCAGACTCATTTCCTTTGATGTGTAACGTGTCCTGAATACAGGGTTTGTTGACACCCCCATTCTGGCGCCGATGTGAATTACTCCTGCCCTCGACTTCTTGTGCGCAGGCGCCAACTCCTGTTATGAACAGTATAACAGCTCCTCCTGTCTTCGTCGTATCTTGAGTGCCGTTTGGCCCGTTCTGAGGACTCTTCACGGCAGTCCGAGGGCTATGTGATTGCGTCGCATAACCTGGGTACAGTTGGACGGGCTTATTGGACCACTCATGGAAGTGATGGTTCATAACCAACCGTGTTTGTCGATAAAGACTCCGACTTCATGGGATACAACGCTGGCTCTGATCCTTCTGGACCATTGATGGTAGCTTTTTGGATCATCTAGTATGTCCTAAGGGCTTCTGCGTTGTTTGGAGGCCATCTTGTAGCCCAACAGAGAAGGGAGTGATGTGCGAAATCGTAGGGAAACCAGGCTACCAGAAGGATATATACTGTATCCAAGCAACCACTTCCTTCGGCGAGGGGGGTTGAGTTTTTGTCCGTTATGGTCCAGCAGTCTAGGAGTGCCACCCATGATCGATTAGATTGGCTGTTTTGGCTGGCAGTGAACAAAAACGTCGCATTCTTTTGCTCGCTGTGGCTCTCTTGGGCAGTCAATACAACTCCTGTTCAGATGGAGCCTGTCACAAGTTGTAGCGATAAGAAGCCAAAGTGCACGTGGGCGTCTTGCAGCCTTCGATAGAGTGTTGCGATGACTCAGGCTTGGAAGGAGATCTTGGTAGTGATGCCGATGCAGTTGTCGTTGGGTTCTACTGGATGCAGGTTTTGTGGTTCTACGCCCGTACGCACCGTCTGTGTACAATGGACCGCCCATTGTCATCCAGCCATGCCTTCATAGGAAACAGCGTCTTTTTAGTTGACATGAGTAATGCGAAAATGCTTCCGCTCACAAGCCTCTCACCAGCGATAAAGATTAGGTGACCGCTCGCCAGCGACGACTTAGATGATTAACAGGATCTGCGAATTGCAATGGCTGTAGAACTTGGTGTCGATAGTTTCGTGTTTACCTTACAGCATAGTTGATGGGAGTCAGGTCAGCATGTATTGTAGGGGTAACAAATTGCCAGGTTTGCTGGACAGTATTCCGCAGACTCCCTTTGGACAGTCTGGATTTGTTGTGCGATCCATTCAGGCTGCAGTAAGTAAGGATTGCTGAAGTCATGTTATGTCTAGGTCACTTGCCTAAAACTTCGAAATTAGATCTCCGTTCGAGTGGATGTGATACACTCCGAATCTGGTCTTGTGTTTATAACTCAAGATGGTCGGAATTGGTTCCATCATCTTCGATTAGCTTGTAGAATCGGATTGCCCATTTAACAAAGCGTCTGTGCTTCTCTAGAATCTGAATATCTCTCGTGAGGTTTCTGTATGCAGTGTGGAACGAATCCACTGGCATGACCCAGCCTGTATTTGACGTGGGCGTCTTACAACAACACCTGTCGTCAAGTGGCTGCATCGTGTTCCCACCTAGACCTTGTCGGTGGTAAGCCTTTCATCCCTTGGTCTCACTGGGTAATGTGGTACGACTGGTAGTGGTCGGGCACCATGATCTATATGGCATTGAAACGAACTCTGCGGATAGAGTGACACCGAGGATGGTAGAGTCGTTGTTGCAGGCTGTGTAGGGAAAAAGTTCCGCGAAGACAGAGGTCGAGGATCCGTTGTTAGTCTGGGTTGAGGTCAGTAATGTTGTAAGAGCCAAGATGAAAAGCACTCACGGCCGAGGGTGTTTGCCGATAGTCGCCAATGATCTCGGATTGGCGTACCAGATTTCATAGCTTTCTAGTCATTCGAAGGTATCTCACAACGTTCATTGACAATCGTTGGTACGGAAACTTGCCATCAATGCCGCAAGTGAAAGCCAAGAGACAGCTGAGATTAAAGCCACTTCAAATTTGAGAAAAGAGTCCGATCAACAGCCACCATCATTCCCGCAGAATTCGAGGCTCTGTGGCCCGGGTAGCCTGAGGTCTCTTCCGACGGCACATCCTGTCGATTCGATGAACCGTCTTCTGTCGTTCAAGACCGAGCCGCCCAAGAGCATCTATCTGTGTTGACACTGTGAGGTCCAATGCTTCCTGTGTTGATCCGTCCTGTAACACGGCCCAGCAAGGTGCTCTGGCTTTCAGCGTTCGATCACAAAGCCACCCAGCCCTAAGATCTTTTGAATATGTGCTTTCTTGGACACCTTTCGGTAGATTGAATAGATGGGCTTGCTACGCATCCACCTGTAAGTCGCCGATCTTCCATATTGTGTGGGAGATGTCGGAAATGGCACTGGGCACACTTCCCTTTCTTCGTAATCCTTGCCTTGGCTGAGAAGCCCCCGTTCCCTTCGTGCAAGGACACAGTCCTCTGGACGAGTGGCTACTTTCGTGAACCATGCTCTCTGTAGAGGAGTGTTGGAACGGCATATCTTTAACTGTGCAATGTTTGGCGAGAGTTGTGTGTATAAGTCGATCCAACTACCTCGACTGTTCCCTGTGTTAACCCAACCGGACTGTGTGTAATGAGGAGACGGTGTTGATAGCCCCCCTCGTCCTTTGTATAGTTAGACTCATTGTCGATAGGTTGGATAGGAGCGAATAGCAGCAGTTGAATAGCTGCCAAAAGGATAGTCAACTCCCTGTGAATAGGACCATTTCACCCCTTCTTGACAGGGTTGTGTAGTCGTGTGATCGGGACGATAGTAATCGTTGGCCGGGTTATGGAATTGATGTCTTGAAGGACCAGTGAAGCTGAAAAGGGGTTGTAGATACACTCTTGAAGTACCTGGAGCGGTGTTGGGAGTGTGGACTTGATATCTTCCGTATCAGCCAGGGGTTCAGAGATTAATTCCTTTCATTGTAAATCTGCCCAAGCTAAACATCGGGGAGCATTGGTCTCCAATTGAGGACATTTGATGGGTGGCCGACGATGGCTCTGAGTTCAGTAGGGCTAAGCGTGAACCGTTCCTCTTCTGTTGTTCGCCTGTTGCGTCTCCAATACAGCGACACACTGGCCCGGTTACCCCTCCTCTCTGCTTCTGACAATGGCCAAGGCCTGTGGTGGTTGCCGACTGTAACTTTGCCAACCAGTGTTTCGGCTTGGTTCCGGTGCTGGTCGGTAGATCGCCGAACAGATCTTCGGAACAAAGTCTAGCGCTCATGCTTGTCGGTCTCCATTCTCTATCGGCGCTCATACTTTTTTGACATTTGTAAGACTTCTCAAGCCATGCGTAGGGCTTTGTCGTACCCTTGAAGTCGTAATATCAGTCGATTCCAAATTCATTAGTCTTTCCAGTGATAGGAAGCATCATCGTCGTCATCCGATTTGAGGGAAGACCGAGGTTGATCTCAGAGGCAGTGTCGATAGCCAATTATAGTTGATGTGAAAGGCCGTGTATCCCATCTGGTCTCAGGTTCATCGGTGTAAACATGGAAAATAATCCCATTCTAATCGATGCCGATTTCTTCGATGTCCCTGTGATATCGGTACCAAGCAACCGTGATCAAATGAGGACATGGGCGAAAGTAGCCACAAGCAACGTGATTTGTTATATAGACGTATTGACTCAAAGATGCTCGACAGCTCGATAGTAAGGTGTCCCGTGGTTGCGTGATCATCTTCGGTCGCAATCTCGCTTTCGACGGACTACCAAGTGCCTGGAAAGAAAAGAGGCATCTCCAAGTTCAGGTGACTCGAAATTAAAGCATCGTCCCCATTTCGCAACTTTTTGAACAGGTTTCCAGGCGGCCGTACATGCGTATGATAGCCAGCTATGACCGTTTGATTGAAAAGCTAGGTCTATTGACCAAAGGCGCTCTTCCGGAAATACTTCGATGCCGGCTGCCATAGACTCAGGCGCTTCTGGTCAGTGAGCATAGCGTTTTTGAAGACAGGAACCGTAGCACGGAACGTTTCGACAGGGGAATAGTGGTCAGCTGCACCACTGTATCGGAACTCATCCATCACCTTCAAGCTCTTGTGGATCATACAAGCCTCATGTTCACTGGAGTGGTATCTCATCATGATTCAACAAATGTTGCTTGAGGAGAAACGAGTCTCAATCATCAAAAGTCTGATTCATACTAATGGCAAGATCATATGCCAAAGTAAGTTGTTCGTCACCAGATAGGCTCTTGAGCTGTATCATAGAAACAGCAGCGGGAAGATCCACAGTCACACAAAAGTTGTGAACGAGACAGTGATCTTCTGCCCTGGAAACCCCCACTGAATCCAAGTGACCAGGTCGGCGATACACTTGACTTCAAAGGATCCTCGTACTTCGGTAGAGATGTCTCGCAAGGTGATGATTCAGATCTGGTCTCGGGTATTAGGAAAACTTAGACTATATGTTTTAGGTTACTTATTGTTGTAACCTAAAACTTAGGAGACTAAGTCTTTTGTGTTTTGACTTGGGGAAAGGAGGGAAACGACGCGGCTTCGTTTGCTGAGTTGTTCCTGCTTTCCACCTGCGTTTTGCGTTTTGCGTTTTGCTTAACAAGGTCGGGAATTGTTTTGCTTATGTGAGCATAGACCTGTCTCAGATAAGTAACAACAAGATCATGGATCCCATTCATTGTCCCCGGGATCTATGGTCCACGGAACTTATGGCCTGTCAGCTTCGATCGAAGCAAAGCTGCAACAGCCATCCTCTATTCAGTATGGCGAAGCTTCCTCAAGAGTCTCCTGAGCTGCTGCTCGGGTCTCAGTCGTTTAGGCCTGGGGACATTGTGCAAATGTCGGTGATGCCCCCTCCTCAACGTTATTGCGCTTAATCCTCTTACAGGAGGCGACATTAAACTTCCAGCGATTGAGGTTTGAAACGTCGTAGATGGCCAGAACCACCATAACTTCTTAGTGTTGCCGAAGGCACATGCTGTGCTGCGGTTTGGTGGTCACTATTGTTGATATGCAAGTGATCTCGAATTGACCCTGCCACGCATCGCGCTCGTGTGATCGTCTCCAATGAGGAATATTCATCAAAATCAGTGCTGCTCCTGAATTAGTCATTAAAGACAGGTCTTCAGCTCTCTCTCTTTTTCTCTAGCCGTAGACTTTGGTATGACCACACAAGAGTGTGAACAGTTGTATGAATGGGCTTTGTAATTTCCGTCACGGCGAACGAGAAACTGATAACAACTTATAATTGCGCGTTTTAGGTCCTTCATGGAATACTTGCCAAGAACAACAGCATAGTCTTCACTTTTGACTTCTGTGGGAAATCGACGATCATAAGTGCGTTTTAACGTCGACTTCACCTTGCGTCAGAGGAACAAAGGCGAGAACTTGTAAAGCGTGGACAAGCATGAACCCGATAGGGCCAATGCAAGAGCCCTTTACTGAATCATTCTGTGAAGGGATGTCTCTATAGGTGACTGGAATACGCATTGGGTGCTCGAGGTTCCTGATCTAGTTCAGATATCGTGTTATCCTCATCCTTTGAGGAGAAGCTGTTGGCAATATGGGACCGTTGGCATGTGCGTTCACTGTAGGCTGTACTCGAATTGTGTACGCCAAGCACCTCTGAGTTCCAGCTGATGTCGAACCACTTCGTCGTTGCGTGTTATGTAGGGCCTGCTGGACCGGGTATTTTAGGTGTCTCTCGAGGCGGGTTCACAAGACAACAGCAGAACGATGCGTTTGGACAGACGGCCCGCCAGGTTAAAAGGAGGGCGTTACGACTAAACATTAGGCTGCCCAGTTCGGTATATCGGTTGGAAATTCTTCAAGCTCGAGCGCAGAGCCAGAGCTAGCTTCGTTCTGGGTGAGGTCCAAAATGACACCTAGATTGCAGGCGTGGTCTATATGATAATTGTCAGCAGGTTACTTGCAACTAGTACTGGGATTGGGTTACGTTACATCTGTTTTCGAGTAATAAAACCACGAATCGACAGCAAGTAAAATTTTGATTCGTCTCAGTTCAAGACGCTGATGATGTTACGGACCAAGTTAAGATTGCCTCTGAATAGAATAAATTCGGTGCGTCTGTCTGCTTGGGTGTGCCTTCCAAGCGCCATTCTTGATGGCCTCCAAAATCTAGGGTATAGAAATATGACTTGTGTCTTGGACAGTTCGTCCCAAAAGGCTTCCCATCCTGAGGCTAGCACGTATAAAGTGTTCAAGCGACCAGGTTTGCGATCAAAGATGCGGTAGTAGACGCCACGCGTTTGATCACTCGACATTGCCTTGAAGATGGTCAGGGAAATTGATACACAGCGCCGTATAATTGCTTCAGTGTCGAAATGAGGTATCGGGATGCGGCCTCCATACATGGGTTTGTACATAATCTTTGAAGTCGAGTCAGAAACTCGGCGAAGACGTTGGCGTTCAGTAGTGGAAAGTCCCTCATGGTTGTCATATCGGCTCTTTCGAAGAGAGAGAGTACAATAATACATGTAGACGAAGAGAAGATAACAGTTGGCCTACTATCGGTAGAGACCCCGGAGATGTAGACTCGGAGGGCCATGCCAAACTTTTGTGATGGAGTTTGACTTGCGCATCTTCGATTTGTCGTAGATGGGGGTATCTAGCAGGGGGAGTGAGATGCGGCGCGTCGTGGAAAAAGCACCGAGGTCACTTCGATCGCTGTAACTTCGATGTCCACCCGGTGTAAAGCCTATGCTTCATTCCGGCAAGCCCATTTCCAATTCGATCAGGTTCTTCTGGCGCCAGCGCTTCATTGGTGATATCTAGTACCAAGGCGGCGTACTGTCGTTGTGATCGAAGCTAGTATGGATGTTTGATCATGACGTTAAGATCTATCAGAAAAGGTCTTGCACAATGCCAGTTCGTTCCTAGGCATTTCTTCGCAAATGCTAATTCGTGACTGCGGTGTTCTGGGGTTGCTTGTTGGACCTGAGCAGAGATATGCATGCTGCGTCTGAATGGCTGAACGTCTTCGCCATCTTCAAACCGTCTTTTATCTTCTTTGCCTCGACTTTGCAGGGCTTGAAGTGTGAATCAGTTACCGCATTTGTATCAGTCTTGTAGAGTAACCTTTGTGCTGCCTCCATCTGATCTGCCAAACAGCAATCTCATGGTGCTTCCTCTATGGTATCGGCACCCTGCTCTAACAAGAAATGGAGAACTACGAGCCTCTGTAAACTCTGTCTTTGTCTGGGATGTCGTACTAGCTGCGGTCTGGCGTGAATCATGGTTCTCAGATCGAAAAGCGTCTCGTTTTCACTGCTGCATACCAATACCAATCGCTTGTTCACGATATTCCAAACCCGAAAAATGTCGTCGCTGGCAGGAAATCCTCGCCCGTTGTCGGTAGTATGTGGTTGTATTGTCGCTTCATGTCGAGAGATGCTTTCCTGCGTCACATGGGTTTCTCGGGGAAGATAGTCGAGTTGAGCTATAATATCAGGTTGGTGTCGAGATTGGGGATGTCTGTACAGTGTAGACTGATAGTCTGATAGATCATAACTCTTCAAGACGGTAGTAGATGTATTCCTGTCGAAGGAGACCTTGTCGTCTGTGCGTTGCAGGTGTAGACGGCAGCAGCCTCGGCTTCAGTCAGTCCCAGGACGACGTTGTGGCTGTCAATCTTGCCAAATCCCGATTTTGACATGATATCGAGATATGTGTTGAAAATTTGAACACTAATCCAGGTTCAGATGATTGCAATAAAATGTAGTCAAGGAAGCATGGTTGCCATGGTCGCCATGGTCGCCATGGTTCACTGGAGCTGTCATTGATAGCCACCAAGTTTGTCGGTGATGTGCAGTTGCGATCTCCGACAAAGCGAGAAATTGTTGATGAATTCTCTTCTGTCCCAGGACCCTGGTTCACGTTCTCAATTGTCAAAGATCGTATGAGAAATCTTCCAATCGAGTTCTGTGACGGGGCTGTAGTCATATGTTGCTCCCGTCATTCAATGCGACTCCAGAGATCTGGCGTTCAGAAAAAGCGAAAGAGCCTCAAGACGCGGCAACACAGTGAGTAATTCTTGAATACGCGAGATACTCTGTGCGAACTCGTGCACGTCCATACGATTAATTATTCGGCTTCATGTGATACTCCCCCCTGATTTTGAAGCCAACACCAGTCACATTATACCGGCGGCAGCCTTGGTGCAACACGTAGCCTGTTGATTTGCATCCCAAGGTCGAGATTGCGGTTTCTTGACAATGTCGTGTAGGTAATCTGTGAAAGCCGATTCTGGAAACGTTGACCACAACGTGCTTAAAGATTCTGAGTATCGACAAGTCCGAGAGGGCCCTGGATCACACCGAATGTTTCTATGTCGACCATATTGTCTCCACGCAGTGATCTTTGCTCTGGCACTAACTTACAGTAAGTCGGAACCTCAGATGAAGCCACGAAAGGTGTCCCGGTCGCTGAGACACTGAGAGGTGGACCTGCAACACAGTTGGTGTGCTAGCACACCATGAGGAAGAAGCGAGACGACTTGACTTGTGCTTGTCCCAAAGCCTTCTTGGGCTCAGTATCGGATTTTGAACCGGTTCGTACTTCCCAAAAGCTTGTCGCGTTGCCGCTACCTCTATTCCCATGACAGAGAACTCCTTGCTGATACGCTGCATTGGAACGAACTGTGCGGTTCTGCCGAGCCTGATTCTAGTCAATCACAAACTAGCCAGCGTCTTGATCCACATTCTGAGACCGTTGCTTCCCTCGGTACTGAGTAGTACTAAAATGTCTCTCGACACCGACGGTCTGTTGTGCGTAAACGTAGGTATAGTAGCTTGATAGCTGCTCCTGTCACAGACCTGTAAAGTGAGGGTGGTGAAGGTCTTTCCGCAACCCACGCCGTCCGCATTGTAAATCCCTTGCATGTAGGTGTAGCCACTCATCTGGTGACCAAGTTCGTAGACGAAAGCGCACAGCGTGATGTTGGCCGGTGTTGTCATTCCTGGGACCTTCCAGGTAGTGTCCACGCTCATCCTCACGATATTCCCGCCATCTGGATGTGTTGAGGCTGGGGACTTGTCAAGCTCGTAAGCAAACTGGTCTTCAGCCATCGACTCCATGAACTTGTCCATTACTAGCGGGAGGCATTCATCTGAATAGATGTAGCTCGCTTCAGCGCGGCTGGCTCACGGAGCAGCCGTTAAAGTCGAAGACTGTAGGTTTTGTCTCTAGTCGTTGCCCCTCGCATATTCAACCGAACACAACGCAACGCACTCTTTGTCGCTGTCATGTCGCAAGACGACATCTGATAAGAGTCGGGGGAAGCTGAGCCAGCAAAATACAAGAGGCGGAATAAGCTACCGGTGCTGATCTTCTGCGACAGTCCTCCGCGGTACGCACCGAGAAACGTTAGACAAGCACGATTATTTTAGACCATCCTTTACAAAAGCCTCCCAAGCCGTATTGGTACCTGCATAGAGGTAGCTGTTTGGGCGGAAGAATTGAATCAGTCGCTCGGAATTGAGTGAGTAGCTTTGAATTGCGGTTACGCCTTGACAGCCACTGATATGGTGTAATAAACTGGACTGTGGTGTAAACTGAGAGACGGTTGTTTACTTTGTCATCCGATATTGGTAGTCTTCGTGCAGGTAGTCTCAACTTCTATTGTGCTAAGTTCTCGCGTCATCTACCGCAGTACGAATGGGTTCGTCGTCGTGTGTCGCAACAAACACACATTTGGCGCGTGCGAGCGATGAATACTGCTAACTTGGCACCCCCCAAGCACATGGGTATGCAGGTGGCGAGTTTGAACACCACGAAATGCCTACCAGGGACCTTGTAAGACCTTTGCGCATATGGCAGGTCAGTAGTACACCGTCAACTGCCTTTGCCTCCTCGCAATGCCCATGAAATCACTGTATTGTTCACAGTGTTGGCAGTGTCTTGTTTCCCAGGTTGACAACGATAACTGCCGAGGTCCCATGCTGCAGAATAAGAGAGGCATTGGTTGTAGTGATCTTGGTAGGAAAGAAGTAAACCAGACTCGATAGAAGCCGGCCGAATATGAGGAATGTAGAAATATTTCGCTGGCATTCGGGTGTTATCTGATATGTGGATTAACGCCCATTCAGGGGGTCGAATACTTCGAAACGTAGGATTAGATCAATCACCAATCGTTCCACCTTCTGTATTCCTGGCAACATGCTTCTGACTTAATTGACACAGTCGCTCGACTCAGAACACATTCCGATTGGGGTCGATCTGTGCATCGATGGAACTATCCCGTGAGATTGTGATAGGCGCGAGCAATAGACATCGCCTGTCGACAGTATCCATTGTGCAGAAATTGGTATCGGTCATAACTCAAGAGCAACCTGTTTGGGCTGACTTGTAGTTGACTGGAACATAGATGATACTGGTAGTCCGCCCAATCCACCTCAATGTGTCATAGTAGAACATACAGGTAGAGGTTCTAGAGCTTCTCTATAATTGTATATTTTACCATCTTCCTTGTGATCGTCGCTCAGCAGATATGTGCCGGTCATCTTCGGGATAGCATGCCCGCACTTGGTCAACGGGTAAAGATCAAGTATACCAAGTGCCAGCCTCGTGGCACTGGCCCCGTGCGGCCCTGGACCCGTATGAGCGAAAATGTGCTCAGCAACTCAACGATGGTGGAGTAATTGGTAGCCAGTATGGTCTAACGGTGATGGGCTACTATCTAAATATACCCCATACACCGCACTCTGCTTCTGAATCCCGATGCAATGTCGCATCACTGACTCAGTTTTGTGTGTGCGAATGTCTGCTTTCTGGTTCCTTTCTAACATGAGCAACGGGGTGCTGATGATAAAATGGTCAAGTTTGTGCGAGTTACTATCATGTCTTCAGAATGGGTGAAAACATCATTCATGAATACTTCGGTGGAGATCGTGAAGAGAGCCGGCCCCGACCGGTTCAAGTTTTCGGTATCAAGGCGCATGTTGTCCACATGTTGTTCTTTGATACGCGAGACGGGCGGACAAGCAGCCTTGTTGGCGAGGTGGGAGTAGCCGCGATACAATATCACATGGGTATTCTTGGTGACGGATGTGGTCGTCCATGGTTGATTATAAACCATCATGTCAATGAACGAGATACTGTTATTCGGAGGAGAAGGTGGGGGACACAGCGATGACGAAAAGGAAAGGGGCAGGGAGGAAGAGCTCTCAAGGGTCATTTGCGATGCTTGTTTTTGAAGTGTTGTTTGTTTCCGTTCGGCTATTCTCGTAGCATTTCGTGGTCTTGTTTCGTTGCGGCAACCCTTTCGGTTGCTTTCTTTTCTTCGTTGTCAACGGAGAGATGAACAAGAGATAAGACTGTGTGAACATTTGGTTGGGTGTTCATACGGCCTTGTTGTTTCGACGCCGGTGCCGTGGCATTGGACGGAGTTATCGTTGAACCAGTATGCTTGTACTGAGCTTTGGCATGCTGGTTATAGCGAGCCTCCATTTGTACATTTGATGTGTCTCCGTTTCAATATCGAGACCCAAGCCACTTGATGTCTAAACTAAGAATGCTGACAGACCTGAACACATGTGTCGAATGTGGGATTTGTGACTTGATTGCCTTGGATGGAGAGCTCTTGGAACTGAATCTTGATAGTCTTGGAATCAATCACTAGATTCATTGAACCATTCCCACGCGGCACCTTAACCCCAGGCCGTTTGGTTCATCGGATGAGGATGCTCAATTATGGTCTTGATAGTTGGACCGCTGATGTTCTCGTCCCCGTGCACCATATGAATATTGGTGCGTCGTTGTCCTGGGTCTTCGGGTCTGTCGGGGGCTATATCGCGAGATCCAGCTTGTCGCGGTACTCTGCAGTATATCCGTCAGCTAGACTACGGTAGTTCAGCCCAGTTCCAGATTCAGGTCAACTTCAAAATGTCGCGGAATTTGACGGTGATGAGTATCAAGAAACTATGTTTCTCTCTTGCAGTGCGACATCATCTCCGAGGTGAGACCTATACTCGGATCGCCATGGACAGACTCGTAAGCTCTCTGTGATACTCGTCGTCATCTTCGTCGTTCAAGTTTCAGTGCAGCACTCGGATGATGTGGTGGTTGCATACCCACCAGAGCCCTGCAAAAGGACATGATGATGGCGGCTTGCGAATATCGAACATCCCGAATTAGTGTGGCGAGCAAATCGAAAGCCACAATGAAGCACCAATACATCGTGAGCAGGGCTTATTCGCAAAGTTAAGATCAATGGCCTGAGAGAACACTCGAAATGCCAAGCTGGAATGCTGCAAAGCCTCTGCACGTCAACTCATGTGATGGCAACGGAGTCTGCGGGTGGAAGCCTACCCAACGTTGTTACGCATCCTTTGCTTTGTAGGCTGCTCACCATGCCACAACACACCTTCGTCGTCAAATCCCAAATCTACTTCATCGTTTTCATAGGGGGCAGAGAAGTCAAGAGCGTTCAAAATGCCAAGCTGAAATTCTGCAAAGCTCCTGCATGCCAATCCATGTTATGGTCAGAAGGTGTGCGGTCGGAAGCTGACCCAAAGTCGGGTAGCTGTCAAATACCCTGCAACTTGGCATCATGGTACATCCTGAACTTCGGTGTGTCGATATTGATATGAGACAAGGAAACGGCCGCATGATAGCAAAGTTCATTCGAGCCTCGGCTCCAGGTAAATCTGCTATCGGTACAGCTCCCTGTCCAGTAGTGTCCATAAGGCCTTTAGCTAGTATGCTGTCTAGCTGGGCGATAAATGTGTTGTCTCTGGTGCGTTTCAGAGCAAAGAGAGCCCATGGAACTTGCAAGAGTGTAGCACCTTTGGATATGGTATATTCAGGTAGCTGCAGGGTTTTGTCCAAATACCATGATCTAGTGCCACCTTGCAGCAAGGTAGACTTGGTAGACTCGAGAGGTGACATCGGCATGAACGTCGCTCTCGCCAAAGTAGTCGAAACCGTCGAGCACTGCCTTCGCCGGAAGCTCAGCTCCATCCGACGGTAGAAATAATGACTGGCGTTGTGTTGCGTGGAGGAGGAATGGTCGCCACACACCGGTCGTCGTACCACCAACCGGAATGTAGCTGGACAAGAGAAATCATCTCGTCGAAGGTTTTTGCCGGGTTGTGATACAGAAGATGACGACCATAGGGTGACTTGGACGCTTCCATGATTGTGATTTAATGGTTTGTAAAGCCATCGTATCGATTTGCGTTAGACTCTCCTGTACCCCTTGATATTGCTGTACTTAACTCCTCATCGTCCTTGTCCAGCTAAGACATGGTGCCTTGCTCTGGGGTCATTTGGTCCCTTTTGGGCCACTTCGACCAGTTTCTTCGATCCTTGGATTCTCTGCAAGTATATATTAAGCACTTGTCTTGGCATGAGAATGCAGCATCGACTCCTCAGGTGCGGGGCCCAGGTAGTCTCAAGAAAAGACTGCAGCGGCATTAGCACGAGTGGTCACTCCTTGTTCGCTTTCTTGATTCTCCGAAGTCGAAAGAGCCTGATAGCCGTAGTCGCTGGGCATGTTAACAACTCATTGGGTTCGTGAATTTCCATTCGTGCTTGCGTTTCGTTCTCCTCTGACTTCTGCGACAACCAAAGAACCATTGCAATCTAAGTTTTGGTCGTTGTGTGCTAATGTAATAGCCGCCACTTGATACCGGTGAATGTTTTCGAGGATGTAATGGTCCGTTTCTTCGTCTTTCATACACCAACGGCATGAGTGCGCCTCCAACGAGCAGAAGATTTGACTGAACTGCGAGAAGAACGCATCCAACAAGATATGATAGAGACGAAATGAGTGGGAAGGTGACCCATTTTAGCTATCCGGCCCTCCCTGCGTCTAACAGAGGCTACTGGGTAGCAGAACCGTCGATTCTCTAATTCTCAGACCAAAGTAATCAATAGCCTAAAGGCTATAGTCTAAGCAGCATAAAATGGCCTAATCAGTCTACCCCTTATGCTCTTGCGGACAATATTAATGACACCCTGACGAGGGGATCGATGGCGAACCGGAGGGCCAGGGGAAGACTGGGTCGACGGTCTGGCAGCGGGTCTGGATGGCATGTAGGCAGCAGCAGGATTGCGCCTCCTCCGCTTGCTTGAATTGGGAGCGACGGCGACTTGGCCTTTCATTTTCGACTCTTTGACATGCCTTCAAGGCTATCAGATCCCATGTCGGCCGAAGATATATAGCCGCGTTTGACCACATGTTCGTTAAAGATCTCCATGTCCACACTTTCGACCGATAGGCATAAGTTCGCCGAAACACATATTGTCCGGGTCTGATCTATATCGATGACCATGTTGAACCGTATTGCCTCGGCAATGTTGGACAGCTCGAAAACCAGGATCCCACACGTCGATGCATCGTCCAGATGATCCGAGACGTGACAATGTCGCACGAACCAGTCTCCCTCAAAAACCACCGAACCGGGTCAATGGGAAGCACACGACTTGATTTAGCGTTCAAAATGTCAAGTGTAGATAGATTCCAAGATTGCGCGGATGTATGACAGTTGTCAATCCACTGGGTGAAGTATAGACCAGTCACACAATCACCCGATGACGCCGCGGATGTCAATGGTGTAAAAGGCGATGACACGGTAGAGATTTCGTGCGTTGCTTTCGCGCACCGACGATGTGGTGATCGATACCAAAACATCATCTGCATGAATCTGCTAACGAACTGACGTCTCAGGTGATGTACCGCAAACCGAAGGAGAAAGAATGTGAGCATTGTCGGTTGTTGTGCTCGCAGCGCCAATGGCTGGCTTGGCCCCTCAGAGTAGAGAGACATTTATAATAGTGCCCGGTTGAAATCCTCAAGAGTGAAACGATCAATCGCCATGCGCATTTTGCCATCAATTGAGTGGGTAATGTAAGGTTGTCCAAACTTGTTCCAAAGTGTTGTGCACACTTCATTCAATCCAAGGACAGACAAACATTCCTATAACCGACCTCCCTTTCTGAAATATCTTCCTCTTCGGTAAAGGATTCGATTCGCAAGTATCGTTGGTGCCTGCCAAGGGTCGAGCAACTGAGAGGAAGATGAGCTTTGGGATTGGGTATTCGAGGGCTGAACCCCGACAATCTGAGAGTTTGCTCGAAGTATTCTCTCTGTCGGATTGCAAAGTCTGATTATGTATCAAAGTCGCATGAAGTTAAACTAGTTGCACTAGACTGAGCGTGAGAGAAGAAGAATAGCGGTTTTATCTCGATTCGAGGAGGCGACGACTGTGAGCGGAATCTGATATATTTGCCCCAGACCACCGCGGGTATTGGCAGGATCATCGTATTCAATCTTGAGAGGACTGTTGTTCTAGATTATATGGTTTTATAATTCGATGCAGAAACCATACCTGATGCTCGACATCTTGTCTCAATCACTGATCTCTTTGTCATATTGTCAAAGATGGCTTGCATATGGTTCATGCAGTCTCATCTGCAGCGCAAAAATCACATTCGATGGTGTGTTTCAGATAATAAGCAAGGCCGGCAGCATGTTTCTGGCGTTATTGTGTGCTAGGCTTCGGCATTTGACCTGTCACTTGGATCTGACGCCTGAATGGAGCTTCTTCAAGTGCTTCGATCTGGAAGTGCTTCGATCTGGATGGGGTCATGTGTGGCCCGTCAGCTAACCCAGCAATCACCTTGATCAGCTTGGAGTCGGTGCCAAAAACAAAAAGCAGGAGTGGTGGGCTTAAGAAGCTTGATGGTGCAGAGCGGCACTCTGTCTGCTGCAAACTTGTGGAAAACTGTATCGACAATTCTTCTTAGCTGCCTTGTCGCGTTTGAGTGGCACGAGGTTCAAGCAGCGTGCTTTATAAAGCGATCTCCATAGTGTCTAGATCCCAGAAGATGCGATCTATTTGTCGCTTGAAACTCATCGCATTGACTGAGTATGTTGGAATCACTGCACGGGGCGTTGTTGTCAGGTTCGATGTTTTAGCTTCATCGACCGTGACAACTCTCATATCTCGGTGACCAAGTCAGACTACAGCACCATCCTGCTGTACCATGTAGTCCCTCCCTTTCGTGTGCCAAGGGGCTTGAATGCCCAGAACCCCGTTGATCATCGGCTGCCTCGACGACTTGTTCATCCCGCCATATGCCCGTGCCTTGATGTTCGCAGAACATCTTGGAGCGACAATCGGAGTGGCAATGCAGAAGATGTAAAGATGAAGATCGTCGATTCTGAATGGGCGATTATCAGTCTCCGTCTGCTTGAGTGGTTGACCCTCCGCCACATAGAGCGATGCTCTGTCTTCTCGAATTCTTCTCTAGCCGTTGCGTTCGACTTCAGTCCTGCAGAATATGTTTCCGGTTTCTGGATATAACCACAGCCATGCAATGACAGGCATTAGGATGAGTCTTGCGCTGCGAGGGACTGGACAGCTTGCAGTCTCAAAGGGCACCAGCCGCCACCACGAGTTTTGCCTTGGTATTACGGCTAACCATAGCACCATGCTAAGTTGATGTCTCGAATGTGTCGCCAACATCTTGCCATTGGAGAGGTGTGAAGCCAAGAAGTCTGGTACTTTAGCAAAGTTGGAAGTCGAACCGATTGTTCCCATCTTCTTGAAGTGCCAGAGATTCGATCAACAGGATACATTGCCTCTTGTCCCCCCATCGTCTGTCTTGTGGATTTCATGGCCCTAGCCCGCCGTGGAGGAGATCGTCGACGTACAGTTCATATTGACCATATTCCAAGATGGGATCATCCTTTTTCTTATCCGTCGTTCAAGATTTGCTTCGATGTTGGCGTTTCGGCAATGAGACGTGACAGTTTGCCCGACAAGATCGCCAGACGGGCAGTCATCGCGGCTCCGGTTTTCTTTTCCTGAAGATTCCGAGGCGCTGTGTTCACAAGATTCTGCAGATGGTTTGACAGGGGAAGAACGTCTTGCTTAGCTTGTCGACGATGTTGTCGAATGGTCCACCAGGTAACCATGTCTTGCCTCTTGGTATATAGTAATTTAGCGACGTTCTAACACCCGGACCATACAGTCGTGATTCATCGTTCTTCTGTGATTCACGGATCACCCGGATGTTCTGGTCGAGCTTTCCAACGTTGGCGGCTTGTTTTCCATCCTTAGCTCAGCCTCTGGGACAGGCCGAGAGACGTAATATAGGGCATGATACCAAAATGGGCACCCAAAGGTCCGCGTGCTGATTAACTCGGAAGACATGTCATGTTGCGGGAACGCCAACGAACAAAGTCGATTCTGCCAAGCAATACTTGACAGAGATGTTTGCTTAGAAATCTTTGTACCAACAAGGAATATCTTGGGTGTCAAGTCTTTGTGTCTTGTTGAATTTCTGCCATTGGAATGCGATGACATTGAAGGACACTGTGCCATCCCAAGCGATCTATAAACATGGTTAGTAATAAGGAGACAATTACCACATGTCCGGACTTACTTAGTTATTTGTGCGGACCTGGTATCAGAAGGAGGCAGGGGTCCTCACCGAGAGACTCTGTCTCGACTGGCTCAACTTTCCCAACCGTTCGCAGAACTCCTAGTTGACATGATACGATGTTTTGATGTTCCTGATAAATGCAAGTAAGCAAATGAACATTATTACACACTTAACACGACTCTTACCAGTTTGAAGCGACGGATGGTCTCTCCGCACCACTGAGAATCCAAGAAGAACGCTCAGCGACGTAGATCCAACGTCGACATAGGCGACTGTACAATCATGCGGACTTGGGTTGACGTTGTATCGGAAGGTCGCAGCGAGGTTGTATAGATCATCATCAGTCTCTACCACATCGGACAAGGTCCAATAAGCTGTAGAAGGCTTGGGCGGCTTGCAGCTGTCGTGGAAAGAAGGTATGTCGCTTGCCTTGAAAGCAGTGCGCATTTCTCAGATGGCTGGTTTCTATCCCAAGAACGTGCGCCTTGCCGATAACAGAGGTACACTCTGTGAGTCGTTGTGCGATGACCAGCTCAATGATGTAAAGAAGTGGTTGTCACAAGAGAAACCGGCCCATGTTGCTATCATGGTCAGAGATAAAGTACATGTGTTCATGAAGTAGACTTACACAAGACGGCAATTGATCTCGACCACTATGGATAGTTAGTAATTGAGTAACTACATACAAATGTTAGCCAGATTTACAAATTTTATAAACCCAGCTTCATTTACTCTTGAGATTATTACTTACCCACGTTGCTCACACCTCTGATGTAGGCTACCAAGTCGCTGAACCCTTGGCAATACGATATTACCCAGCCTCTGCTTAGAAAAGCTGTGAAGCCAAACGGTTATCCATTGTGTATAAATGTTCCTTTGATACGGCGAAGACTTCGTCAGAGTTCAAATCGGTCATGGAGTAGTTGGTTGTTGGGTGCCAATCAGGGATTGACCCTTAGGGTTGAGGGTGCTTGTTTCGAGGACGTCGCAACGGTACGCTATTGAGGGAAGAGTACTGGCACCTGGGATATATCAGCCTCTGTATACAATTGGCGTTGTCGCAGACGATTGGAAGTCACTTACCCCAGTGACCAGAACCCATCATCCGCCACTCTTCCATCTGTCCATGTACTCCGCGGCAGAAAGTTTGGTAGGGACTGCTGAGGTGGAGCCATGGCCACCATGAAGCAGGCACGTTGGTCAACACTTTGTTGGCAAGGGCGAATGTTCGACATCGTGCCAAGGGCCGGGTGCTGGACGTGTGTGTTTCCGGTGGTGTGAGAGAGGCGAGGGGCCAGAAGGTATGCAGGCTTAGCTATGGTATGCATTAGCACCTGTGAATGACATGCTTCTGAGTCTCATCAACGTACCAGATCAAGTTGTGTTGACAGGTACACTGAAGTCCGAGCCCAACTTTCGTCACGACCATGCTCGTCTTCGGATGAGACAACTGAGTGATGGAAAGACTCCTCCCAAATGGAAGGTGTGGGGAAAGGGGAGCTCTGTTTGATCCTGTTAAAGAGTGAAAGAAATAGGAGATTGATGACAGGACCTGGCATAGACTACTGACTGATCTCAGGGTCTTGAGGTCGCTGATAGACTTGTGCCATCATTGACTTCTTATAGACGAAGCACTGGAGTTCGGCATCTCCTATGGGGGGCTCGAACCATACATAACCCTCCTTCTCGATTCGGACCTGGTCCCGCTGGTATGTGCTGTAGAATGGGGACGCAGTGATCGTGTGTCGTGACGGATCAGCATCCCATCGCCCAAGACTGAGCCTCAGATGAGGAGCGATGCCATGGGATGCCAGAGTTGATGATTTGGGAATGAGATGTGAAGGAAAAAAGAGGGTGCCGAGTGCTTCAATTATATATACTGTATAAGATGTGATGTAATGTGATGTGAAGAGATGAGGAGAGATGAGAAGCTCTCGGGGGGACAAGGGGGTATTTATACCTGAACCGGAGCTTCTTTTCCTCCGAGCAAGACAGTATCCTATGCGTCATCTTGAAGACGATTTGTCTTCTTCTTGTTGATTGGGATATGTGTGTCATGGATCCATCGGGCATCACTGGCAGGAATCGCTGTTGATGGTGGTTGTGCGTGTATTTGGCGAGGCACGCAAGGTCGATTCCTCCCGCAGTTGCGCGACAAGCACGCACGGCCATCGCAAGTATACGACGCATCGACTGATCCGATAGGCCATGGTAGAAAACAGACTTTTGAGCAACACAGTCGAGGTCGCACCGATTGAAGCATCAGGATCGATTTGGTGAAATCTTGACAGTGCTCAGCGCTTGGGCTTCCGTCATGAAGCAAGCTTCCGGGGCAAAGAGAGACCAAGCATTTAATTATACCATCGTCAACCAATTGGAAAGGTGCCGTAGTGCTTCTTGTTTGGATGAGTAGTCGTTTGGTAACTCTGCAAGCAAGGCGTCGTTGCCAGCCAGGGAGCGTCATGACATTGGCATTTGTCGACCATGGCTGATATTCTGGGATGTGGACGGAGTGGATGCTAACGACACCGCAATCTGTGAAATTTTGCTGTGTATATCCGGCATAGTCTATTGTTCTGGTGATGTTTCCATTCTTGCTGGGCATCACGCACGGCACGGGGCTGCAAGTGGCCGATTTCGCGGGTATGCAACCGTGGTCTGTGACCTATTAACTACTGCCTCTATACCATTGCACGGATGTACTCACCCTAGACTCTGTTGCAAACCGTCTCCCCTTGTTGCTTCATCAACACGGATCGCGCCAAATTCCGTGCTTATAGACTTCCACGTGCATCAGCGTAGCAGAAACGTTAGCCTCTGGAAGCGTAAGAGACGAAATCATTGGGTTAGTTTATGATGTTTAGATGATACGTTGAGGTCGTTTATTTCTGTACGCTAACGCTTTAGATAAAGCTTTAGGGACCATCGTCGTTTCTGCTACCCGTTGGACGCATGCACAAGGCCATTGGAGTTGACCATGATTTATCTCGGGGTGCTGCACAGTATAACCTCGAAAGCAAGGACATGATATACAGTCCAGAGTATTAACGTGAGGGACAAAGACTTGTCGAGTCCAACAGCGCATACTGTGTGGAATAATCAGTCAGATATTCTGAATATTCGCATAAAGGCCCCACGAAATACGTCCGGGGAGTCGGGTTGACCTACCACCTTGGGACAGTCCAAACAGCTCGCGACATCAATGAATATTCCCGGCGTCAAGCTATGGGATATGTTGAATGATTTTTCGATAAGTTATCTCTTGGCCTCGTAATTGCACTGGCGGGCGAATCTGTGTTCTTTGGATGACATGGGCCTTGTGTTGCGCCGTAATAAAATTCACAAAAGACTAGAAGTCCTTCTGGTGAGATAAATGCATGTTGACTCCAATGTGGTCGTCCTTGTATTCGTAAGAGCCATTTAGAAGGCGTAGACCTAATTCCGATATCCAACAACGACATTGACCTGGACACTATGGAGGAGACGATAGCATCAGCCAGCTTCCGATTCTTGTCACTAGACACAATATCAGAGACTCGGCATCGGTGCCGTCGCCCATGGCTGCGAGGGTCGTCTCAAGCCAGGCCAGTCTCACTTCTCTCTCTGCCTCTGCTCATTGAAGGCATGGGTGAGCGGCTCTGCCTTTTCCGGAGAGCATCTTACTGTCGCAGTCGCCGACATTCACTGCTACCTGACACCCGCGCAGGATTTTGCCATCGCGCCTTGCATTTGGCCATGCGGGCGTAGTTGGTCGAGGTCTTGCCGATGCGATGTTGTCCGGGGTTAATTAGTACTGAAAGGCAGTTGTTAGTGTGGTTACAGGGGGCATCAGGGAGACTGGGGAAGCGAGTGCCGTTCTGCATCTCAAAATGATCGGTAATTATGACGTCGTCTGTCAATGTCGCGTACCTCTCTGCGGTGAGGCTGAGACAAGGCGAGGCATAGCATCATGTCACATCGCTTCGAGTTTAATGTTCATTTAGTCGGTACTCTATTCTGTACATGCAGTGAATGCATCAATTGCGTGGTGGGGATTCGTGTCACCTGACTTCGCGTTGGTAGTTTCCCACGTTGAACCTCCAGATTCATTTGACGATACTCCAATCAATCTGGGTTGGAACGAGAGTAGATTAATGCTCTATAATTTGTCTACCAGTAGTGCGCTGTAGAAATGAGATTTACAACTACTCCATCGTCTAGGCATCGCATCATCAGTGCCCCATAACAGATCAGCGACATGACACACTTATCCGAACAGCCCCTTGTTCTGACATACATGCACCACGTCAATTACAGCATAATTGAACCCCCGATTGTCAATTCCTTCTCCTTAGTAGGGTTATATCTGTAGATCAACTACTCTCAGCTCAGCTCAGCAACGCTCACCGTCGATGATCTTTATCTGCAGGGCTCAACCCACGCCGATCAACATCTCAAAAAGCTGAGGAGAAATCTCTGAACCCTGGACCGGAACATCCTTTGTGGCAATGTAAGCAAGCAAAAACTCTTGCGGTATCTACAATGCCTGCATGATACAGCTCGTCTACAACACAATTACGTCGTTGTGTAAGCCCGCCAAGCCCTCGCGATGCAATGATGGTCTCGTTCAACACTGCGGCATCATTAACAATGTCAAATGCAAAGCAAGCAAGTCTAGAACCATTCAGACATGTGCACGCCCCCCTCATCTCTTGAAAAGAATCCAAGATCTCGGAACAGATTGCGAGATTGATCCAGGGCAACATGACATCATAATGGAGGGGCAGGTTTTTGTGACAGAACCGTTAATCCCGGAACGGGAGTATCCCGCCGCGCCCTGTCAAAACCTGTTATTGTTTTTTTGCCGTTTCTTTCTTTTTTGTTCTGCTCGTCTATCTCTCTTTGATGACGACCATAAAATAAAACAAAAAGAGTGGATCTTTAAACGTAAAAAAGACAAAACCGTTGATGCCTTTGTGACGTCGTCAAGAGGCGAAACCTTTTTGCCCTGACATGCATGCCCCCCAGACCAATCAGCACTGACGAAAGAGAAAAACAGAATGACAAGACTTGACGACTTGCAGCGCTTTGTTCTTAGCCTTGCTGCCTTGCAACCCACTGACAAGAAGTCTGTTGGATGCCCGTTGTCAATGTCAATTTTGTGCAGATCGTGGTGGTGGTAGACAGGCACAGACAGGAACATTCCGTCCAAACAGTCAACGGCTCTGCACCTAAAACTAATGCCCCCCGTTTCTCGCCTACTTTTCCCCAGAATTCTATTCATCACTGTGCGATTAACTGAGGAGTTAAACAAAAACGGTCCCGGTCCGAGTTGGTGGTGGTTCAAAGAAAGATTTTTCTTTACACAAACCGGCCGGATAACGGGAGCCACAAACAAAAACCCACACAAAAGCCGGGCCGAAGCCGGAGCGGGGGAAGGATGAACAAAGGATTGTCCTTTCGGTGCTTGGCATTCTTTTTTCGCGGGGGGGCGTCGTTTCAATTGCCGATGATGAACAAAGAGAGTCATTTGTTCCATTAAATGAATCAGATTAAGTTACAATAGAAAAACAAAAGGGTTGCTGGCAGAGTCAGAGTCGGTGAGCAAACAGTTAAACACAAGACAGCACATCATGGCGGTGTCGCGACATGGTCAATCTTTTGACATGCCTCGTGGCTGACGCGAGAGAGAGAACAGACACAGACACACACAAGGCTACTGTATGCCAAGAAAAAAGGGGGTGTAGCCAACGAAAAAGGCGATTCATTCAGACAAAAGTACGGGGTAATCGCACACTGTACTGTACAGACTGACTCAACTCAGTGGCGGAACAGACTCCAACTGTTTTAATGAAAATTCTGATAATCGTCCCCTATTTTACAGAACGAGTCAAGCTAAAAGACGAGAGGATAAAAAGTTTGACAAGTTTGTTTTCTTCTCGGTAAGTCCCATGGTACTAGTTTCAGCCCATGTCAGATCATATCGATAGTCTTGTTGGTTATGTCTCGGAATAAACTTTTCAATAATGCTTCAGCCGTTTAAAAAGTCAAGGCTCTTTTTTCTCTTTACGAGCTGACTGACTTTACTCCATAGATAGGACCAGCATCCCGGACAGAGTTCCTAAAGCTTACCTTTAAAGGAGCGGCTCCGGGAATTTCGGTACGTTTCCCCCATGAATACCAGGGTTGGTAGAGGTTCCCGCGGAAAGGCTGATTGGGAAAACCCCTGTAAGCTGACCTGACCCCAGATTCCCCTTTACAGAAGACATTACAGCCGCACAGTTTAAAGCCTCGGCTTTATCTACTGTAATCTTTATCACCATTGAATCATGCCAAACTCTGTTTTTCTTTTCTATCTCGGACAATTCTATTGTTTAATGCATCACCGCTTCTTTCACCGTTTCACCACAATGCTCCTTGTGGCGTGAAGCTCTGCCAAACCATCTCTCCAGGCTGAAATAAACATTTATCGTGACTGGCGGGTTTCAGCATGTGACGAACCATCCATCCCATCCATCGCAAAGTAACCCCAACCCCAACCACCCGCAGCTTACTTACTTCCTGTGTCTGTATTCTCCCCCGCCTTTTTCCCAATCCTGATACCTATTACTTGCTTGGCTAAGATTCCAGGCATCAAATCGAGGCACATGCGCGCTTGTCAAATCATGGGGTTTAGATCAACGACTAACCTAGCCCACCTGTCTCAGATAGCATCTTGTGTGTCAAGAACGGGATGCAGGTGATATGATCTTCCATTACCTCTCTGAGCCTCACAGTACCCCACGATGATGCGAGTGCTGTTATCTGTACTGTTTGCACAAAAAGATGTGCATCCATCTCTGTCGCGAAGATCAGGGTCCAGAGCGCTTGCGGCGGCGCAAAGAGTTCCTATCTGAGAAACATACACAGCGCAAGGCAATACAATACATACTCAGCCGCCTGCTGCTGCCGTCAGCTGCGCATAGTAATAATGACAATTGCGGCAATATCCTCGTACCGCACCGTCCGTCGTTGCCGTTCCCGTTGGAGGTAGTCATCGTCAGCGGTGCAGTCAGCAGATGGACACAAACCTGTTCTCTCTACCTGTACCGCCCCTTTGTCCTTTTCGCCATGTGGCCTTTTTTACGCGTCCATCGGGTATCTCGTAGTGTCAGCATCCCATCATTCGTATCTTATCATTGCTGTGTGCGGGGAAATGGTTCGCATATTTGTAGATAGCTTCGGCTCGAACAGGTAGCTCGATTAGGAACTTGTCAATGCAAGCAAGGCTCTTGATGGACAAGCTGCACTGTACATCCCACAACTTATCCACACTCCCCCCTCTTTTTGTCGCGTCTCCCCCTGTCAGATATATCCATTTTCTCACACTCAACAAGGCCAGGCTCCCCCCAGGACCGCGGAGCCTCCTCCACTGCCTTGCCTTGCGTCTGCGAATGCCTGCTTCCCCGCAATCAGGCCCCATCTGCATCACCAATGCGTCTAATACGTGGTGAAGTCTGGCTTGGCCAGCGTGGCGGTTTCTTGCAAAAGAACAAAGATACCAGATGGAAGACATACCGCCAAGAGAGACAAAAGAGAGACTGAGGCCTGCTGCCTACCTAACCTACGTATTCGCATGCTCATTTGTTCAATAGTCTCACGCAAGGCGGTGATAGTACCGCCGGGATGGCTTGGGCTGGGCTGGGCTGAGTCTGCCCTGCTAGGCAACATCCCATCCATTTTGAACCACAAAAGGGAATATCGCAAATATTAATGCCTCTTTTTCTTGCACAGTGTTTAGTGTGTCCCATCTCACCCATCTCACCCATCTTTATTCAAAATGCGACACAGACGGGGAAAAGATATAAGCCCAGAATAATCCCACGAGGTAATCGTACCATCGACTCATGGCTCATGGAAGGGCCCGAGCTTTAATGATAAGGGGGAAAAGAGAGAGATCCAGCCTCACTTTTTCCCGTTATCATCGTTATTATTAGCATCTATTTCGGCGAGTTCCCCAGCATCGTGTAATTGACGATGAATCGATCAGTTCACCTTTGTACTTGACCGAGGCGGATCCGTGGCCCACCACATGCTTGTCACCTACTCTGTACTGTGTGTCGGTTTGTTCTTCCAAGACATGATCATCACAAATGTCTAACAGCACTTTCGAATCAGATTACGTGACATGCCAACATGTTTATTCCACTTAATAAACACAGCCAAGATTTTTAAAAGATGCCCCCCAACAATGCGCTTTTAATGATGTGTGTTTGCCTTTGTCTTACCTCTTTGAATCAATCAACTCGTATCTAACAAAAGACAACCCGTATTATTCTCCGCCACGAAACAAGACATGCTTTATTACGATTACGGGCATCACACGAGTTAATTCACCCGATAAAAATTTTAATTGATACGCACTGATCGTCCCTCCCTTGACTCTCCAAAAAGAAGAAAGGAAGAAACAGAAACGAAAAAAAGGGCTCAAATTAGTCTACAGATCCAGTCAGTTCCTCCACTCATATCCAAGACCGTCCATCCATCTTGACTCCAACACGTCGGATTCAACCCCCCAACACAAAAACAGACAACAGACAACCCGAAATGTTCCCCCGTCAAAGTTTTCTACCACATGGGAGTGTGCGTGTGTGTGTGTGTGTGTTGTAACTATGGTGTGAGCGACAAAAAAGAATGAGTCAACAAATAGACAGCAACAATTCCCTCACGATTCAACAACAGATTGGCCGATATTCGGCACCCCCGAATAGCTTCCTTTTCGTTTTTTTGTGTCTTTTTATCATTTATACAATGGAATGCTGCTTCTAGGGCATTCGTTATCCCAGGCCCTCGCTCATCCCCGCAAAATACGCTGTAGGAATGAATGGATCCCCCTTGTCATGTCATGTTCGGAGGTCCAGGCCTCAAATTTAAAAAAGGAGTCCCAGGGACGAGATTCCGGTTTCTTGGCTAAACCCACCCCCAAAGCTGTTCACCGTGCGCCGTGCCAGATAATAGATTCGGCGACCTGGTCAGAGATTCAGCGACGGGTTGCCTTGTTCGGTCCCGGTCCTCAGGGTTAATTGCCACAGTGGATTAGGCGATTGAATGACCCTTAGACACCTTCTGAAGAAATCAACTTCTTCAGTGACGACCACAGTGCGGCTCAAGCTCAGCTCTGTAACAGGATGCCATGGACACCCTCCTCGTAGGCCCTTGCCACGCCCCCTCCAGCCGAGACCCGCCACACCTCCACCTTGATTCACCTGAGGCTCCAGTTAATTACACTCCCCCCACAGCCTCTGCCAGTGTCTATATCCATCAGCCTTCCCCCCCGAAATCCCCTTCCTGGAGCTTCTCTCTTTCTCTCCTTCTTGAATTATTTTATATACACAATACAATACAACATTCACGAGATAACCGTCACAGCGTTTTTCAATACATCTTTTTGAGCTGGACCTCTTTTATCGCTATTGCTTGACGCAGTAACAACAAATCACACATTCACACCGTCTATCCCTTTGTGTAGGAGTGCCACCTTCTTTGTTTACTGGGGCGTGTCCATTCCTCCCCAGCAAGAAAAATAACAACAAAGTTTCTTCCACAACAACCAAATAAATATCCCCGACTTTTCCATTCAAAGAAGAAAAACTCAAACCAAACCAACCTCTTCTTTCCATCAGTCAACATCATGTCTCACACAACCGAAACTTACTACTACTACGTTCCCCGGGAAGTCGACCCTTCAGCTTACGCCTGGGTCCAGCCCACCATCATCGAGGATGAGGATCTCACCTTTGGCGGAAAGTCCCTGAGCGCTTGGTACGAGGAGGATCGTCGCCGTCACAGCAGTGGTAGCGGCAGCAGCAGCAGCGACGAGGAGGAGCGTCGCGGTCGAGAGCGCGTGCGAAGAAACTACTCTCGCTCTGGCAAGTCGCACAAGAAGTAAATGCGCTGCGACGAGAAAGAGATCAAGAAAGCGGTCACCGACACAACCATGATACCCCCTTTAGAACAAACCCCACAAACAACCTCACCGCCGCAAACATCTTGACTCTCGCCTATTCTACCTACTACCTACCACTACCTTTTCTCTCGCCATCACCATCAAACTCTCGACACGTCCACACATGAAACGACTATAGAACACTCCAGATTTCCTCCCACTACTTTTCCCACGCCACAAACACCTCTCGCTTTACCAACATCACGACCTGTACAACCTCTTTCGCTCTCACTCCGGCATGCTTATACGACCAAACCTCCAGCATTCAGCATACCAGCATTTCAGGACCTTTTCCCCTCAACAGAGAAGTGGGGAAATTTTGCATTTTAGACCTCCTTTCACACTGCGCATCAAGGAAACGAGAACACCTTGATTGCCCAAACCGGCGTTGTATTTTATCATCATTATTGTACTTGTTTTTTGTCTTATACTCTGCGCATGCATTCGGGATACCCCATGTTGGATTGGTTACTTTTTCGGTGCTCAGGCCTGAGGCCAGCTTTGCACGCGAAAAAAAACAAGGGAATGGATAACGGGAATTATCTTGAGTGGCTACTCTTCTTGTTTCTTCTATGGAAGATATCGGAGGGTAATGATTGGGATGGGTGATGAGAGGCCGCCTAGAGGTAGCATAGCACCCACACTGAATGGCAGAAATACCATAAGTTTAACTACAATACGTCCCGAATGAGTGAATGCCTGTCCAATTACCAGTGGTTGTCGATACGTACTCCAAGTCCAAGGTCCATCCATATCTAACGTTACAGTACTTGACAGTTCGCATCATGCCCTCTCTGGCATATGATCCACCCATGAGGTCACGCAACTTTTCTGCCGAAAAGCCACGTGCAACGAGTGCATATTACAAGAATTCGACGTTTCATCTCGATCAGAATCCGAGTCAGGTTTTGAACAATCCCATGCATGCGATGACGTCTTCGAATGTCACTACCATATCAAAAGCCTCATGATGCACATCCTGCAAGAGAACGATTCCGGAATACGTGCCATTCGTCTGATAGGTTCATGCGTAGGTAGTAACTGAATATCGTGTCGCTCTTTTGTTTGACGGACTGCCTCCGAATACTCTGAGTCGCTCGTGCGGGGTTGGTTTGATGATCGCATGGGGTTCTGGCGATGGCACGTTTTGTTGATAAAAGCTTGTTTGGAAATGATGCGTTTTTTTATTTCTCGGTGAAGAGATTTATTGAGATCTACGATTTCGGCATTTATTAACGTGTGTTGCAGAATGTCGTGCGCTTCCGCGATTAACGCTGTTGGGCATATGAGGATCGGCTTGGGGTGCTTGTAGACAAGAGTCGTGATGGCTGCACACTACACTGTGCTGGATTAATGACCCGCGGTTATGGCGCGAATACACTTTATACAAGATTGCTTCTAGATGAAGCTATTCATGCACGACCAAATACCGAGTCTATCGCATTCCTGGTGTTGACAGAATGACGACTAGTGATCGACGTCCCGTTCCACTTGACAGCCTGTCTACCGACTGCTCGGGTCTCGCATACCTAACTCATGAGCTACTAGTCAAGTCTAGAATCTTCTGTCCACGGGTAGCAGCGCTGATCAAAGGCGAGACGAGGGTCTCGAACAACAGCTGAAACAATGGCTCCCGCGCATAGCATGTCTTCGCTTGGGATGATTCACTGTATCGCTCCTTCCTTTCCGTCATGTCTTTGTTAGGTAGATCATGATGCTAGGCTTTCCAGCGATGGCATCTATTTCTTCTCTTGCATCATACCACAATTCACAATAGCTGTATCGTGATTTACTACAATTACTACACTCGCTTTCCAACATGCCTTACGACAAACAGCAAGACCACGACATGCTCGATGTCGACTACAACTTGCTCGATGTCGATTACAACTCGCTCTATGCCCATTACAACTCGCTCTATGCTGATTACGAAATGGATCCAGTAGGCTCCGGGTAGATCCTCGACCTACTCAGACAAGGCGATACAGACGCCGATGAGATGAGTGTAGATGACGAATGGGACGCAATGCCAACCGTGTCGAACTGTCAAGAGTTCGTCGCAGTCTATGGTAAACGGGGAGATACTTCCGAGCCGCATCTATGGGCACGGATGAACAAATTTTATGATGCCGATAATGAGACTCTAGGCTTCTCGCGAGCGGTGAGTACTGGCCTTTGTACAACAAGAACAGAGTGCTGACTGGGTCAGCCGTCACCTATAGAGAAGAAGTACACGGCCGGAAAGGATGACGATATTCCCACCTTGAGAGAGCTGGCGCAGCCCCAAGAAGAGGACTAGATGACTCAACAAAGGGAGGAAAGCAAGGGAAACGTTGTTGAGAACTGGAGTGCTGTGACGGAGAGGGCAAGAGATCTTGGGATCGTGTGGTACGTCTGTGTATCATCTGTGTTGCACCAGCTACTGATGATCATTGCTGCAGGGACTATGAAGTCGAGTACGACTGTTTCTAAAGCGTTTTTATCGGGTGTTGTTCTCTGCCGAGGGGGAATCATGGATATTATACATGTCTAGGAGATAGCTCTAGCGATGGCGAATAAACAATGCTTTCATCAACAATCACGCACTCAGCCACCCTTCATCTTTCTCACGATGTCACTGACATGAAGCATCACGATGATAACAACATGATAGGTCCAACTGGGCAGTAATGACATGAATTACCTAAGCACATGTACCTATCAAGGTGGAATTTATCCCGCTGTATAGCTAACTCTTCTTTCCCTCTCTATTCCACTGGCTCATCGCTAAGAGTGTCCCGTTCAAGCCGTTCTCTTGCTGGTTTGTACGAAGATGAATCCTGTCGGTATTGAACTCCAGGCGGGTGTTGCTCCGGCTTCATCGCATGTCCCTTAGCTCCAAGACTCGTATCATGTCCCGTTCACACCATTCGTTCCATACACACCGTTAAAGTCATACACACCGTACACGTCAAGCGCACCGTTCAAACCATGCACACCGTTCAAACCATTCGCGCCGTTCAAGCCATTCGCGCCGTTCAAGCCATGCACACCGTTCGAGTCATTCTCTTCTGAAATGTAGCGAAAAGATGGTCGAACTGTTTCCAGAAACTGGTGATGTATCACGTTTTTAACGGTCTTGACCTCAAACCACGTCGCCGATACAATCATCCGACGGTCCTCGAATGAAAGGTATTTCCAGCCATAACGATTGATAAAATAGAACAGCCTCTTCAAGAACGGGAAGTAGTAGATGGGTGGAATGTAATCATCGTCAAAGGATGGTTCGCGATGGTTTGGCGTCATGTTGATCACCCAGTTCCGGGTTTCCTGTGTCTCTTGCAAGGCTCGCAACCCACGTGTACGGAGGCAGAACGCGAGGCCTTGCATTATTGATTCGATGTCCTCTTCTTCTCTTGTGATGATGGGCAACCTGCAGCCCCAAATCATCTATAGAATGTTAGTGGCACATTTTTTGCTAGGCTTTCAAAGCAGGTACTTGCCATCATCCAGCGTGTTGGTCTCTTGCATTCTTCATCACGCATGGGCAAGTTTGCGAATACCGTGCTCCGCAATTCATCTGCTAGTATGAGCTCGTACAAGTGTCTCTTTCTTTGGTCGTTGTCATCGATGCGGGGTGAATACCACGGTGCAAAGCCATCTTGGTATTGGATCCTTAGTTCGTGCCTGCGCAATAGATTGAATGCCTCATCTAGATCCGAATCGACCTTCTAGCCGTAACGGTAATAGATGCCGAGCGTGGTCAAATCGGTATTGATGGAGAGGACGGACATGACGATGAGGATGATGATTCTGTTGATACGTTGAAAAGAGGTATTGAATGATGAAGTTTGTTGTGACAAGAATCGGGATTACCAAAAGAAACCGGTCTTTTATGCTAAGGAATTAGGTGCTTGTCATGAGGAAGGAGACAAGCAACAAGGAAGGCATGCAAAGACCCAAGAGGTCAGGCAAGTGCTACCCGCCAGCCTACTCTGTTGGTGCTTCTTGCCTACGGTGGCTTACAGGGTAACTGCTTACCTCAGCCAGGCAGTGTTCTGCAAGACGCGACAAATACTCAACACCAGAACGCAACGAAATGCAACACATCTGTATCTCCATTTATATTGACGGCAAATAATAACATGTCTTTGGCGCCGGCAGAAAGATCAGCGACACGCTGCATACAACAAACGCCCAACCCGCATGCATGGCAGGTGGATTAAACGGGGATTGCAGAAAGACCTAACAAAATAGTTAGGACACTCTCAGGCTTTATACACACCAACAGTGATCCAACACTCACCAACTTCATGCATGCAACCCTGCATGGGCGGTAAGCACTTCAGCCCCGGCGCATACAGACAAGACACGCAACCGCCATAAAAACGATTGGCCCAGCATCCCCCAAAATGAGGCTCAGCTCTTCTGTTGGTGCTGAAAATTGTAAATACAACACTATCATGTTTCGCATTTTCAACACCGCCTCAGCAAAAACATGATCTGACCATTCTTGTTCGTGGTTGAAAAAGGCAGCAGCCCGACGCCCAGTGAATTCTTACTATTTTTTTATGTGACAAGTTTGTTTACAAAATGACAAAGCCATCGGAAAAACTACACCAAAACTGTAAGGAATTTTGTGTGCTGTCATGGGATAAAGGTGTGTTTTTGACTCAGTGTTGGTGTGAAGAAGGACTAATGGGAGTAGGGAAAAAGGAATGGCGTGGGTTGAAACAGATTCGACCTAGCGAGTTTTACAGCGATGGTTTACATCCTTCGTTGACGACTGACTCTCACGTCACGGTTATGTGAGTACTCAAGCAACATGAGGTGAACGGCTACTAATGGGAATAGATTCGCAGACGCTGACAAGGTGCGCGAATGTCCATCTTGTCGAAAATGCTTCACCGATGAATTCCTCATGCCAGAGCTGTGGTGGTCTAGCTACAGCCGTAGATCAAATGGATACTTTGGCAGCGAGACATTCCGCGATGACGAAGGAGAGCTCTCGGCACTAAGTAAGCAACCCTCTACATGTCTGGAGTCACCTTGCTGACCGTCGATGCTAGATACATGGTCGCGCTTCCTCGTCAAGCAATTAGTAGACCAGACCAACCACGTCTGGCACAAGTTCAACATCTTCACCCGCTGGAACGCTTCAACCCAGCAAACGTACCTCATTGTCTTTGAAGCACCAAAGCAAACCCGTCTCCGAGACCTCTTTCCCAAACCGCTGTTGACCAACTCTCACAACGATGCCCTCAACGACCCCTTCTGGGTTTACCCTCGTCTTCTCGAACAGCTGTCCAATTTACAGGACAATAGCGTCTGGGCCGTCCGAGATCGGGTAAGAGGCATCGAAAAAGAGGAATGGAGTAAAAGACCAAGTCCAAGGTATAGACACATGCACGATACCGCGCGACATGCGATTCACGTTTCGGAAACGCTTGAAGTTGCAGAAAAGACTGTCGCGTCGATAGTGCAGCAGCACAACGTGTTTAGAGATGAAGTCGGATGGGGAGATAGACAAAGGAACGCAGGATTTCGACGCGTTGACGAACGATTGCTGTGGTATGACCACATCCTTCGCAGTCTTCGCCATCGAGCATCCGCAAACAAGGAACGACTCCTCAATGAAGTCCAACTAGCGTTCAACTCCGTCGCACAGTACGATTCGAGAGTCGCGGTCAGGATTGGTCGCGCGACGCAGTCTGATAGCGCAGCGATGAAGACCATTGCTTTTGTCACATTGGCATTTCTACCCGGGACGTTTATTTCTGCGCTGTTCAGTATGTCGTTCTTTAATGTGGACGATGATACGGGGCAGTGGACTGTGTCGAAAAAGATATGGATGTACTGGGCGATTGCGATACCTGTGACTCTGATCACGAGTGGGTTGTGGTTATTGTGGCAAAGATGTTTTCCGCCTGCTTGGATTGGCGAGGAGGAAGAGTCTGCGAATGCACTTAGGGACTTGCGGAGGAAGATCAAACGAGGTGACAGCGCGAGGGTTGACAGTTATCAGATGGCATAAGCGTGAAAGACAGGGAAGATATAAAGTTGGGTTTGTGTTTGGGTATTGGTGGCTAGGCGCATGGAGTAGATGAAGCATTTCTTGCATTTGAACTATAGACTAGGGGAATCTTGATCATGAAGCTGAGATATCGTGTGTCCAAATTGTCAATTCATTATCATGTACCGAGGCTGTGATCTCAACAAAGTACACCAAACAAAATAGCACTCTTTCAAAACATTATGCCCAATAGCTGACCAATATTGCTACCACATTGCGACTCGTCTATCATCAAATTAACTGATTACACCTCTCGGCCGTGTTGAAGTTATCCACTGGCAGAGCATCAACCGACACGACTGTTTCCGTCTTTCCAGCGGCAGGTTGAACCACCGGCACCGGCGTATAAGTAGTCTCTACTACGGGTGATTGCGACTGCTGCATAGGTACAACCACGGGGTCTTGCGGTATTTGGGTTGCCAGAGTATTTTGTTCTGCAGCCAGGCTTGTGCCAGCGAGGATGTCGTTACCGCCGTATCCACTGTTCAGAACGAGAGTGGTGTCATCAGTGCCGGGAACTTCGACGAGGTGTGCGTCACTGGTGATAATCTCTGGTTGGTTATTCGGGATATAGATTGGATAGACTGGTTCCTCTGCTTGGGGTTGAACTATGAAGGGTTGTGCTGGTTCAGCGGTGTAAGTGGGCACTTGGTAAGTGACAGTCACCTGCTGTTGGGTCATTTGGGGTGCCTGAGTCGGATCGTAGACGTATTGCTGAGTAGAGTATGTTTGCTGCAGTTCAGGTTGATACATTGGTTGTGGTGCGGGTTGTACATAAGTATCTTGTGGTATTGATGGTGGCGGACAGTCCATCTGCTGTAACGGTGGAACAGGCTCGAACTGTTGAGCCTGTTGACAGGGATCCATGGCAGTAGGGTTTTCGACTGGTACCGATTCGAATGTGGCTTGTTGCTGAATCTCGAAACTAGATTGCTGCTCATAGGTTTGTTGGACATATTGATCCTGCTGAGGCTCGAAGCTCTGTTGCTCAAACGCGGGCTGAGGCTCGGCTGTGGTGTAAGAGACCTCTGTCGTAATACTGAATTGCCCAGGCTGCTGTTCGAATGTGGACATATCATACCCTGGCTGATCAGATTGAACGGAATACTCAAAGGTCGTCTGTTGTTCGTACGCTGGCTGTTGGAACATTGCTTGCTGTTGGCTATCACCCAAGTCGAATGACTGCTGCGACTGGTCCAAGAAAGACGAATCGAAGCTCTGCTGGAATTGTCCTTGCTGTTGGTCTTGGAACCCGCCCGAATCATCCCCAAGCCCGAATCCGCTATTGTCATTGTCGTTGTAGTCGTTGTATTCGCCATCGCTTCCAGAATTGTCACCCGTCATACCGTTTACTTGGTTGAGCATTCTTCCCAGCTTCCTCCAGTTCTTCCTCTTGCCTAGCTTGCCAACCTGTCTACTGGCCGACTCGACGCCTTGGCCGGTCAGTCTGGCTGCGTTGATGGTAGCAGAAAGGAGGTTGTCCCCGACGTTTTGCGAATTCATTGGCTGCCCTGGTCCAGGTCTTCTCCTAATCACGACTTTGTTGCCCTGCTTTGGCTGTTGTCCTGGTCGATCCCAAGTGGACAATGCCAACTGTTCATTGACGTAGAATGGCACCGCATCTGGCGTTCTCAACTCCTTCCAACCCTCGGGTAGAGAATTAGCAGGTTTGGTCCACGCGCTGGTTCCCATTCTTTTGTTAAAGTAGAAAGTTCGTCCATCGGGTGTCCTACGTTCATCCCAACCAGGTGGTAAACCTGAAAACCCGGACAGAGCCGCCGTCGTGGGTTTAAGATGGGTCTTGAGGCCAGTCGTGTTATGCGTGTACCAGAGCCGCCCGGAAACATTCTTTCGGATCGTCCACATGTGAGTTGTCGCATCCTGTACCGACGATTGTACACGGGGATCGGATTCGGTCGCGTAGTAAGACTTGTCGTGACTGTGGGAGGTGTTGACTGCGTTGGAGGTGAAGCACCAAACACAAAAGTTCGTCGCTATGTTGGCGGTGCTACAGATGAGGCAAGTATATACTGATACATTGAGAGGGATCCCTAGAATGGTCAGCGGGGGTGTTTATGGGTTGTTCGGTCGGCTCACCTTTACGGCAGTGATTACACAGTTTGGGTTGGCCGGTAGAGGTTCGCCTGATCTCTACTGTCGGCGTTTGCGGAATCGGTGGAGGAGAAGCGGGATCCCATGCTGGAGTGGTCATTGGACTGGGTGAAGCGACGCTTGCGATGGTAGTGGCAGGCGTTGCAATGCTGGGGCTGCTACTAATGCTCGCAGGTCTCCCATGATCAGCGACAAATGAGCTGATGCTGGCATGGCCGGGGTCGTTAAGATGCACTTGAGGAGTTGGGCTCGCCGGCGTTGTCTGGGGCTGTGGTTGTGGGTGAGGTTGAGGTTGAGGTTGTGGTGTTTGAGGAGCGTTTGCCAGTGTTGATGGGGCCGTCTGATTGGCGATGTTGGAAGCTGGCGCTATTGGACTAAATGGCTGTTGCTGAGGATATTGACTGGGGGTTTGTTGTTGAGGTGGTGATTGATGGGTCTGCTGCTGCAGTATGGGAGATTGTTGATGTAGTTGTTGCTGCAGATGCTGCGCCTGGACTTGGTTTTGCGGCAGTGCATGCTGTTGCGGGGGTTGCTGAGGTTGCGTCTGGACTTGTTGCAGTGCTGGAGACTGATGCTGAATTTGTGACTGTTGCAGCGATTGATGTTGAGGTTGTTGGTGTTGAAACGCTTGGGGGTGAGGTTGGTGAGAGTATTGGCCTTGGTGTTGTTGCTGTTGCGGATGGTGCTGAGCAGGCTGCACTTGCTGATGCGGGATGGACTGCGCGGGTTGAATAACTGGCTGGACATTGTGTATCTGATTTGGACTTTGTTGAAAGTATCCAGGATGGCTCTGTCCAGGATGGTAAGATTGAGGACGCTGTTTTTGGATCTGCGGCTGGATCTGTTGTTGCTGATTGTGAGGAGGATAACCACCCGAGGGGTACTGCTGCTGCTGCTGCTGCGGCTGAGGAGCAGGCCTATGCGCAAGTGATAAAGTCTGTGGTACAGACGGCTTTCCCACTGGCTTTCTAGCAACTGATCTCTGATGAGTCAAACCCTGAGGCGGCATAGTATTCGCATGTCGTAGAGGCTCCATCTCGACTTGACTTGACTTGACTTCACTTACACGAAAAAACAGAAGCGGGGGGAAACCAAGAAAACGACAAGACGGGAGAGGGACAAGTTCCCCTCTTGGCACTTTATCTACCATTAATTCCCCTGTCAATCAACTTGATCCCGAGACTTAATTAGTGAAAGATTAATTGATCCTATCTCATTGCTGCATCTTTTCTTTCCACCCCTCAACGGGTATGCACCAGGGTCCTTGTTGCAACCTCAGCCGCAAATATGTAACCACTTATAACCCTGCATCACCAACTTCGTGGCGCGCTACTGGTGGTTTGAGATGCAACATGCTCGTTTGGGGAAAGGTTCGAGGCAGATTCGGGCAAGGCGTTTTTAGATGCCGCTTTCACTACCTAAGCTACTGTACAGCACTGCATCTACTCCAGCTTGTTCATCTTCCCATTTGTAAACTCGCATCCTGTCGTGCATGATTCCGACGGACAATAACCATAGGCACAAGCAAACGCGCACAACTCGTCATTCGCTTTCTCCGTGCCCTGAATACGACAAGCCTGGATACCTGTCTCGGGAGGGAGGGAGGACTCTTCGCCGTAACCTGTGCATATGCATGGTTGAGGACAGTATCCATGGGCGCAACAGAATTTGCAGAGGGGGAGGAACTTTTGTGTTTCGTTGGCCGCTACGGTTCCTTGATCGCATGAAGTTGTATTTGTGAATGGCAATATGGTAGGAACAGACTCTTGTGTCGTGCCGGGCCTTTGCGCATGTTAGCGGATGTATCGCTTCCCGGGCTACGATAAGACTTACTTACATGCTGCGCCGATTCATGGGTGAGATCCTGCTTCTGGCAATGGACTCACCAAGCCCAGCCGTACTTCGTATATGCCACGTATACCAGAAGACAAACCCAACAGCGCATGCAGATGCTGTGCAGAGAAGGTAGTACAGGCAATAAGCCACTATGTTCCCTCGTCGTTCTGGTGCCACAATCATGATCGGTTGTCGATATTTTGTTTGTTGATGAGTGTGTTGATGAGTGTGTGTTGGGGTCAATGTAAAGTTTTACTGGGAGAAAGGGCTTCTAATTATTACTTGGTCTTCTTCTTCTTTATATACGTTCATAAGGTTTGCAAATTTTATTGAGTTTATAGAGTATTGTTTAGAATTTATATGGAAAAGTTATTCTGTCATATGTTGGCATGGCATCAACTAACTCTCTTTATCTGCCACCTTTCAGGTGACTCGCTCTGGTAAATCTTTATTATGGAATAGGGCATTATAAACTTTTCGAGTATCATCACTAAAAGTGGCCATAGTTGGGACTTAAAAAACTTACATTAAACGAATAGCACTTAGCAAGCCTGGTCAAGAAAGATACAGCCCTCGAGTCCAATGTTCAAGATTCGCGGGCAGGGTAGAGGATGATAGTGTCTAACGACATCTACAGATGATAGAACGCCTGAATAATAATACGCAAACCAGAGACGCTACTTCATTGGGTAGGATGACCAAACTATACAGGTGCTATGAGGAAGAAAAATCCTTATCTACGCTTACATCTTGGTGGAAAGTGGATGGGCCTCAGGGTATCAGAAGAATTGGCCGCTAAGAACACAAAAGACGAAATTAGTAGGTCATCTTATGCTATTCAGATAAGCTATTTCAGACTACTTGTTTTTATATCCTAAGACTTAGGAGGTTAACCTTTTCTGCTACCCAGTAGATGCGATCACACAGAAGGGAACAAAACAGACATTACACCTTCGATGGAGACAGTATAACTTTTCAGAAAATACGTTCTTGATATATATGCAATGAAAACACTTAGCACTTACCCTATCTCTACATGCGCTGCTAGATTTCGCAAGTTGATACGGTTCATCTATATGTCGGCGTCAATCGAGAAGAAGCATTCACGGGGAAGGCACGTATAGTAGATGCTCTTTCCTCTTCGAGTGATCAGCGCTGCGATAAAATTTCGCAGGCACATACTACTATACATGTATTCTCTCCTTCCCAATTCTGCCTTGCTGCGCTGACTGACTGAACTGTCTCCTCATGCAGCCGAGCCTGAAATATCCTCTCCCCCTCCTCTTTCCTCTTCTGCCCTCTTCCTTCATCGCCCACACTCTCACATCCTTGGACAGTCTGGTCGAAAAATAGCGTCCTAAAACAGATCAGACGAATGTTTACGTCTCTTTGAGGTATCTATTAGGGTCCATCTTCGTCCACGTCCTTCCAAGCTGATCCAAGCAGTACCGATTTTGCAATGTCGGGGCTCGAAGGTCTTGGCATTGTGGCCAGCGTTATCGCTGTGGTCGACCTCTCCCTCAAGGTCATTTCATCGTGTTCCAAATACGCCCAAGATGTCAAAAGCTCGAAAGATGGCCGCGCTCGACTCCTACAGGCTGTCACGGCGCTATATTTAGAGTCCGACAAGGTCCGCGATCTGCTTTCTTCCACAAAAGGCTCCAAGCTGCGGGCTTCTCGGCAACTCTACAGTGAGATAGGAAGCAGCGAGGTTCAACTACGCGAACTAGAAAAACAACTTTCGCAAGGTTGTTCAAGCCTCAAATGGCCTCTACAAAAAGAAAGGCTCGAGAGCGCCATCTATTGCATTGAGAAGTCTACCAAGACTATGCTAGACATGCTTCAGATCGATATGACGTAAGTTAAACGCTCTTTTATACACCTTCAGCTAGCAAAGAAAAAGGGGACTTGAAGAAATCCAGACGAAATAATTAGACCGCTCTCAGGATATGTAAACACTAAGTGTGATCTTACATTTATGCCGAGCACTAAATCAGTATCAGTTTTTATGCACCCAATATAGAATATTCACTGACGTTGTATACTACAGTGATCTTCTCGTCACCATAGACGATAGAGCTGAGGCTGAAGAGCAAAGAGCGACCATTGATCAGCTGCCATATGTCGGTGATGCAGTCTGGGACTCGCATGCCGAAGAACGCAATGCCACATGTCTACCAAATACTCGAGAGACTCTCCTTAAAGAGATTGAGGACTGGATTAAGGTCACCACTCAACAATCTAAAACAGTGTTCTGGCTAAATGGCATGGCGGGTACTGGCAAATCCACTATTTCACGCACACTCTCTCAACATCTATCTCAAGATGGACAACTAGGAGCAACCTTCTTCTTCAAACGTGGAGAAGCTGATCGAGGCGGAATCTCGAAAATGATGCCGACAATTGCACGCCAACTAGCAATGAATCAACCGGAGTTAAGGCCCAATATCCAAGCGGCCATCCAGGACGACCCTACTGTCGCCAGCAAATCTGTAGCGAAGCAATTCAATACACTCATTTTGGACCCTTTAAGGAAGAGCTCAGGCAAGTTTTCAACCGAAAGTTATATCACAATCGTGATCGATGCATTAGACGAATGTGAATCGGAGACAGATATAAGGCTCATCGTAAGTCTGTTCTCTACTACCAAGACGATACATTGTCCCCGACCGAGAGTCTTTATCACGAGCCGCCCAGACCTCCCTGTTCGACTTGGGTTTCAAGACGTCAAAGGGTCATATCAGGATTTGGTTCTTCATGACATAACTACCTCGGTCATCAAACAGGATATTACCACCTTTTTCCATCACAAAATGAAACTGATCCGAAACGATTGGAATGCTTCTGTTGGAGAGAAGCGGAAGTTGCCACAAGACTGGCCTGGAAGCGAGTGTATCCGGTTACTTACAAACAAGGCGGTCCCTCTTTTCATCTTCGCTGCAACTGCATGTCGTTTTATCAGTGAACGCCAGCTGGGAAGCCCTGAGAAACAATTGCACAGATTTCTTGAATTTCAGGCAGAAGGTACTGCAGCACAACTGGACTATACCTATAGGCCAGTCTTGGCGCAATTATTTAGCTCCAATTGCTCGGAAACCATCAAGCACCAAGTCATTCACGACTTCCAACGCGTTGTCGGTACTATTGTCAACCTTTTTGAACCTTTATCGGCTTCATCACTGTCACGTCTTTTGGATGTTGACCAAGATATCATCGACAGCAAGCTAGATCTACTTCACTCCGTCCTCGATGTTAGTTCCTCTCCAGACTTGCCTATCCGAATGCTTCACTTATCCTTTCGAGACTATCTCACGAGTCCCGAAACAAGAAAACACCAGTTCTGGATCGATGAAAAGGAGTCGTCAAGGGGGTTGGCCAAAGACTGTCTCCGCGTCATGGAAACTCTACAGCCCGATATTTGTCGTTTGAAGATTCCTGGAACACACCGTTCGACATTAAAGCCCGAGTTCATAAATGCATGTATACCCTCCGAGGTCCAATACGCGTGCTTGTATTGGATAAATCACCAAGTAGTAGCTGGACTCGGACCTGGGGATGCTACAAGAATTTTGAAGTTCCTGAAACAGCATCTGCTTCATTGGTTCGAAGCTATGGGCTTGCTGGGTAGAGCTTTTCAGATCGCTAAACTTATGAGAGAATTACAATCTGTGATTGCCATTGAGGTGAGAGAGTCACCTGTATAATAACTAAATCGTGGACAAACAGCTTATTTCTGGATATAGAACACGGGCGACATATCAGAGCTGGTTGACTTCATTGATGACGCGATCAGATTTGTTGATATCGACATTCAGATTCTCAACTCAGCACCCTTACAAATTTACTGCTCCTTTCTAGTGCTAGCACCAAGCAACAGCATTATAAAACAAACATTTGCTGCCAAGATTCCAACCTGGGTGGCTTTGCTGAGTGGACAACTGGTCAATTGGGACTCACGTCTGCATGTGTTAGGTAATATTGATGACAGATTAAAGGGTTCCTCACCCATGGCATACTCACCAGACTCCAAATTACTATGTTTCATCTCTGAGAATGGCCATTTGCACGTCTGGAGCTGCGATACTGGAGAATGCATTCATAATATCGACCCCGAAGCAAGGAGCTATCCCTTCCAAAATATTGGCGAACTTCCAAAAAATATATTGGAGTTTCCGAGACTAAAATTTTCTCGCAATGGCAAATTAGTCGCCGCCGCACTTCCGAGGATACCGGGCGAAGGTACACACAGAATACTGATATTTGACTTGACGACTGGTCAAGTTCTTTTCAAAGTTCCTGACCTTATGTTTTGGGGTGATTTTGCCTTTTCCCAAGACTCTAAATTCATTTGGTCATTCACAAGGGATGGGAGAGTCTCTGTCTGGGATTTTTCTGCGGGAACTTGTATTGAGGAGCTTGATTGTCCAGTGAGTATGGGAAAGGTGTGTATGTCGTTCTCGTCGGAAGACCCCGAAGCTGCAATCATCCATAGTTACGATGCGTACTACGAGAGATACAGAGGTGCCTATGTTTGGTATCTTAATACCATCAATGCCGGCGAGGACCTCAGTTTACAATGGACCACACGATTTGACGTCAAAGGTCGAAATATTTCACCAGACGGAAAGCTGTTGGCCGCCCCTTCGACAAATGGTCTATCTCTCGTCATATGGGATATCTCGAAGCGCAAATTGTTATGGAAATTGTCGATGGTGGTGAAGCAACACTGCCACATAGCATTTTCACCAGACTCAAATTTCTTGGCGATGGGTGTCTCCGATGGGCTAATTGACCTCTGGGATATGAGGGAGGGCAAATGCTTCAAGGCCCTGGTATTGTCCGGCGATACCACTTTGGAATCACTCACATTCACCCCCGACACAAAGTATCTCATCTCAACCCATGCTGCAGATCGTCGGATTGAAGTGCGGCTATGGGAAATCAGCACAGGTACCTATGCTATGATGAACATTGAACTCTCACGTCCGAATGACCCCTTTTTAGTTTCTCCAGACGGTAAAACAATAGCCTCGGTAACATTCAATGGCACCGTACAACTTTGGGACTGGCAAAGACTCCTTTCAGTTCCCCAAAAGGCTGCTCTGGAGATAAGGTCCCTTTTCTTCTCGCCTGATTTGTCTTTTATAGCGTCACGTTTCCGCAATGGCGAAGTTGTGATTTGGGATACAGCCACTGGAGCTAAGTTGCATCACTTTTCTTGGCCTCTCGCAAATCTGGTGAAGTTCTCCCCTGATTCGTCGCTCGTTGCAACCACGAAGAGTAAAGGAACTGTCAAAGTTTTGGGCCTACATGAACCAAAATTTGAATGGCAAGTCGGCCAAAAAGGAAACTTCGTCCACCTCACGTTCTCCCCAGACTCCCAAGCAATAGCCACTTGGGGGACCGAAATCAAAGTATGGGTGCGAGAAAGTGGTACATTCAGATTCAAAACTATGTTATCGCCCCAAGAGGAAGAAAAGCATATTTGTTTCTCGCGGGACACGAGATTGATAGCTGCATCAGGTACTGGTAGGGTCAAGATATGGACTTGTGATACAGGTCAGCTTGTTCAAAGTCTGTCATTTGTGCTTTGGTGGAGAGTCCTGTCAATGGATGTACGTCCCTCAACAATCTCATCTTACACGATTGTTATTGCTTTCCACAAACGCATTCAAGTCTGGGACTTGGAGACGTGTTCCTGTATCCTGAAGGGTCACTCAACTCTTTCTCGCCAAATCGTTTCATCTAGGGGTACCTTCATAGTCTCATCGTCAGAAGAGCAGCTTAAAGTCTGGGACTGGTCGACTGGGAAAACGCTTGCAATGTGTCCTTTGTCTTTTGACGTTGGTGGATTACGAGATTTCGTCCCAGCAAGTTCGATTGTGCGGACTGATATAGGAGATTGGGCCCTGTCGTCGGAGCCAGGTCACAGCCCACAGTTAACGCAGGTGTTTGGGGTTGAACCTAAACGCGAATGGGTTCAATGGAAGGGTCACAACCTATTCAAGTTGCCTCCGAATCTTCAAAGTGGTCGCATTAGAGTAGCAGCTATACCGGGAGAGTCGTTAGGGTTTACTGTTGCTATATATTCCAGTATACGAGGGTTAGTCATCTTGAGATTCTCGAATGAAGGGGGCATATTGGATGATCTCATTTCTAGGTAATGGCCATGACAGAAAGCTTGCGACATAGGCTTAGCATAAAGAAGATAAATAGTGTAAGAACAGGTCTGATGTAGCATAAATTGACTAAGATGTTTCGTTCCTCATGTATTTAGCACAAGTTTCCTGCGACCGTAAGTGAGACAGCACCACTAACTCCTCGGCGTCAAGGAGCTGACTGCATAAAAGCTGACCACCAACCCGGGGCAGTCCAGCTTGAGTCACCCCGAAAGTTTATTCTGACATTGGTAGGGCTGAGGTAATATTTTTATCTCTACGGTCTAGGGCAATGGCTCTCAGGCGGTTATGAAATGCACCATGACGACACATGCCTCAGGGTATCAGAAGAATTGACCACTGTGAGCATAAGAGACAATTGTTACGGTAGCTTATGCTGCTTAGACTATGTTTCTTAGTCTACTTGTTCCTATACCCTAAGACTTAGGAGGCCAGCTTTTCTGCTACCTACTAGATATGGTATCGATGTTTAACTTAAGGTACCTAGAGAAAGCAAATTCCACACTATTTCTTAATGACTCTGACTATAACTCATCACGAACAGGAGTAACCTCAACCTCAACCGCAGTGTAATAATCTGAAGAAGGAGGATGCTCCTTCGAACCCAAAGCGAGAGTAAACCCATTCGAATTCCCATTCCCCACCAAGTAAAACTGCGTGAAAACACCCTCCAAGTCACTACAAACGACCTGTCCCGTGTTCATATCAAACCCACACGTCGCAGCCGACACAGAACACTCAAGGCCGCGCTCATCCGTCTTCTCGCAAGCAAGCAGACTCCAGCGCCCATTTCCCAGAATATCTTTATTACAGAGTTGCAGTTGGCCTGGTGAAGAGGGCGAGGCGTATTCTATACACAAGTACATCCCGTCTACTTCGCGAACGAAAGATGTCTCTGCTTCGATGGAGAATGTGAGGGTTGGGATGTTGGACTGGGGTTCGAGGTCGAAGCCCACTACTTGGGAGGTGAGTTTGCGGCCGATGAGGTATTCATCTTGGAAATTGTGCTCTGGAGCGATGATTTGGAATGTTTCCAGGGATGGAGTGGCTGTTGTGGTCGTTTCAGGAGAAGAGGATGACAGGTCCATTGTAACTGAATCGACGACAGTGCTATCCTCGAGAATCAACGTCGCGGCACTTGTGGAGACCTCTGTAGTAGTGGTTATTGCTACATCTAAAGTCGTGATGGTTGTCGCTGAGATTGTATCGCCAGTTGTCTCAAGCTTCGTGCTTGTAGGAGAACTGGACTCGGAAACAGTCGAGATTGTAGCCTCCACGGACGCAGTACCTGAGCCTTGTCAACACTAATCACCATCCAAAATGAAGGCAGTCAATTTACTTACTGGTATCACTCGACTGTCGAGGCTTACAAACACTCGCAATAACAGTATTAGCCCCAAGGGCAATTGAACATAAAAGAGCGAAACGCATATTGGCAACAACAAATAACGAGCGATAGCTGCCAAAACAGACAAACAAAAGGTGGAGTCCAAGAATTGATCAATTGGGTTCTATTTGTATTTTTTCATTGTTCATTTGACTGCAAATAGGGGACTGAACTATTGACTGTCGTTCGTAGCTAGAAGGGGTTTAAGATGGGTTGAAGTATCAGCTATTGAACACTAGCTGTGACTATTGGCAGGAGCTGTGACTAAACGGTTGGATGTGCTTTAAATACTTTGAATCGATATCTGTATCTATGGTTAATTAACACTTTATTGTAAAGGTGATGGTCACGACTGGTTTCAAGAGGTTGAGTTTGTGACAGCATGAGTTGAACTGAGAGGTGCTCAAGACAACCTGAGAGGTGCTTCTAAGTTGACCTGACATGTGCTCCATATAACATGCAATCTGACCAATTAAACAGCTTAATTGCAGCTCTCAAGGCTCGGTCGTTCTAGCGCTGACAGGGGCACCTCTCAGCTCAACTTAAGCACCTCTCAGCTCAACTTAAGCACCTCTCAGTTCAACTCAAGAGCACCTCTCAGGTTATCTCCAAGCTCTACCATCCCATGATCTACATCTAGACACCACGGACACTGCCGCATTCCATCGCGATTGCTTATTTAAACCACGAATTAAATTAAATGTCTGACGAACAGATCGTTCGATGAGTACGACCCGAGTTCCCTGATGTTGACCTTGTCACGCAGCAAATGTAACCAAAACAAGGTGTAACTTGCCGGGATCAGGAACATTCCCCCAGCTGTCATCTCTTATTGATAGCTTCAATGAATTAACTTTCTTAAACAGTCTCGACGGTCTGGTCAGCGCCACAGCTAGCAAAGCCACGAAAGGTGACGCCACAGCTATTGATAGTTACAGTTTCGGGGTCGCCTTCAATAGGTATGTCTTTAGTATATCGAAGTCTAGAGAAAGGCATGTTGTGATATATTGCTATTGTTTAGTGGAGTTGTTATTCATGATAGTGGTCTATTTAGTCTGGGTGCAACATACACAGCAATGTCACTCTCACTCAACCATCCCTTGCATGCAAGCCACACACCGCTTGATTACTCACCTACTTGGTCTCTCTCTCTCTATCATCTATCAGAATGGCGTTTGGGTTGTAGATGCTGCTGCTGCTAAAAAGGGAGTCTCCGCTTAGTGGATCTCCAGGGTCTTTCGGGGCGAGCGGCATGTTTTTCCCTTTTGTTTCTTTCCATCAGCCTTGTATCCGTAATCTTGGCTTGTGACAGTGACTCAATGGATGAGTCGGATCATTCATCAACCGGATACAGCGGATATACACGGGACAAACTCTCTTTTTCTTATCAGCAACTGACTAGACTAACTGATGCTCTCGTCATTGTTGACTGACTGACTGACTGATTGCTCGTCATTGTTGACTGTTTATTCGCAATCAGGTCATCTACTCATCGGTATCTTCCACAGCTTATCAACTATCTTATCATGATCCCTGTTTACTATACTAGTCCTGTGACACCTACCTCTGGTATCTGCTTCTCTTGGCTTGGGATTGAGGCTTGCAAGCCTGATCTGGATTCCCACACACTTGTCTCGGGGGCTTGGCTAGGTAGTTCTGGGCTGCAGATCATGAGCTAGTGCCCAGTGACACGCGCCCTCTTGGCCAAGAAAAAGAGGGTGATGCTGCAAATGCCCTGTTTACAGGAGTACACTGATTGGGGTACGTACTCAACTGCCGAGATGATGCTTCATGCAGAGTCGATCATTGATGTCGTCGTCGACGATGTCGTATACAAGTCTGATCTACCACCGATACCTACTACTAGGGATGTACTGTATGTATGTTTATTCCCCATGTGACTCAATGTACAATACCACCCTCCAAGACCATCAACTAGTCTATCACAACCATTAACAAATGGTGAATGAAACAAAAAAAAGAGGCGTCTTTCCGCTGACTCTTCCCACCTCTAGCTTTATTAGTCTCTCCCACCCATCCATCTTATCGGTAGTCGCCGTTTGGGCAACAAGTATATAATGACATTCTCTCCCCCCTCCCGAAAGAAAGAAAGAAAAAAACAAGGATCTTTCTTTTTGTACCTGATTATTACTTACGCTTTGATCATCATCGCCTTATTATTAGCAGGGTTCTGCCTGTCTTATTGGGCCCCCACTAACAAGAGACAACTCATCAACCCAAACCGCCCTGAGCAGACTCGGGAAAAAAGAAAAGAAAATAGGGAGACGGGGAATTGATATAAACCTCTTCATTTCTCTCTCAACTTTATTCTCAGCATCACTTCAAACTCAACACAACTCATCAACCACTTACACAATGTATCGTCAAAACCACCCCGGTTCTCTTTCCCTACCCACAACCTGGAGTCCTCCCACCAACGACATATCCAACAAATCTCCTACCACGGATACAAACCAGCGAAGCAGACAAGCAAGCACATGCTCCGAACGCAGCTGCGAAAGCATGACGCTCGACGAAACAAGAGAGCTGTGGAGATGCATGCTCGAGCTGCAGCTTCGCTACGGATGTTACAACTCCACCAGGATAGACATGGCTGTTGATGCTGGAGAAGACGGTCTTGATTTGATGCGTAAGTTCCTCTCTCCCACTCTTACATGTGATTTTTATTAATTTTGTGGCCGTAGCAAACCGCTTCATTATCGATACTCTCAACGAGTCCGTTATTGACCTTCCCGATGAAGGCCGCGAACTACTTAACCGCTACTTATGTCCTTCTTCACCAAACAATAAGCAAAAGTGGAAGTTCTGGAAGAAGGAATAACATATTTCTTTTGTCAATATCTATTTTTAAGGCGTTGGGAAAGCGGGTTGGAAAATGGCATCAAGCATCGATACCCACGATATCAGAATGACACTGATTTATTAAATAACAAACATACTTAATTAAACATGAATATTACTCTCAAATACTCACTCACTAATTCTACTCTCAAAGTCCTTCTCCCCAATAAACCCAGCCTGAATCTTCATACTCTCCAAAACCCTCCCCTTAACATCCTCATGCTCAATATCCATCCCCATAAACCCACCATACGTAGCCTTGAATTCCACATCCTTCAACGCCCGCCACATCCTCGCCATCTCATCAACACCAAGCGGGATAAAATTCGGAATACTCCAGAGGAACGAAAACGAGTTCAAGCCAGGTGGTCGAGATGCACGCTTTGTTCCTGTTGCATCAATGTCCCAATTCCCCACGCCTGACGCTGTTGTCATGAGCGTGTCGGCGATGAAGAGACGGGAGTTGTAGTGCAGGACTAAAGACCCGGGAAAGTGTCCGCCTAGCTTGATAGCCGTCGCGCCGGTGTCGAGGATTGGCGTTGACGATTCGGTGAGAGGCACCTGGTGAGAAGACGAGAGTGTAGTCCAGACTTTGTCTTCAGATGAGATGTACACCGGACAAGCAAAAGCCCTCGCCCACTGAACATGCGCACTATAAAAGTGCGGATGACTTATAACAATCGCTCTCAATCCTCCCTTCTCTTTGATCTTCTTCACAGTCTCTTCATCCAGCAAAGTAATACAATCCCAAAGGATGTTTCCCTTGGGGGTCTTGATGAGAATAGCGCGCTGGCCGATGGCTAGTTTAGGCGTGGAGTGGATAAAGGTGACGTTCGGATCCGACGGACACTCTACCCATTCGTTCTTGAAGTGCTTCTTCAATTCACCCAGAGTAGAAAAAGATTGGCCAGAGGGCGGGACGAATTGGCGAGGATCGTCGCAGATGTGGCATGTTTTCAGGGCGGAGCGATCAGCGGTAGGGAATTGAGTGCCGCATGTGTCGCAGACGAGCCATGAGTCTGCCGTGATGGGGTCGTATGATTCTATGGTGAATGTCATGATGAGAAGAGGACTAGCTTGCGATTACAAGAGTTGATCGTGTATAAATTGGTATGGATAACTGCTTCTTTTATCTTAAGTCCTTAGATACTTGTAGTGTTGATTACTTCAAGAGACTCCCACAATTGACGTCATTCCCCGCGTTTGACGATAGCCTCAGTTTCACAGCTTACCAAGCAGGTCCTTTTGCTCAAGGCCCAGACTCACAACGTGGCATATTCGTTAAATTGATTCCACATCATCGTATATCGCATTCCCGGTATCGGAAGGACACTAACACTTGTGCTATTACATGCACAGAAACTCCAAACACCTACATGCTAACCCAAACATTGTGACCCATAGCACATTTTGTAATCACCACGCCTCCCACATCTGACTCCCCATGGAAATCAACCTGTTGAACAACTGGTCCCTCATAGACACAGCCGTGAGATGATGTTCCCGTCCATCCTTGGTCTTGATGAGCAATCCATCCACAATCTCACTACCCATCGCCCATCCAACAATGATCTTGCTCTTCCATCCAAGACCGCCCATCTTCTTCAACTCGTCAATCTCCCCAATCGACACTGTCCATGCGGGCTTTAGATCTCCAAGCTCAATCGTCCAGCTAACAGCCGGTGTTGTAGCTGTAGCTGTAATGTACGCATGACCCTTCTTACCCTTGTATCGCGCTGGGAAACGGATGGGTCCTGTGATGGGGTTGGGTTGCTCGCCTTTGACAACGCCAAGACGATTCTTTGCGTGAGGGGCGCCTACTTTAGCCTTGGCCTTATCCGCAGCCAGAGCTGTCGTGACGCCACCCTTGGCAGTGGTGCGGATAAAGTTCATGATGCGATGCGATTTCTTATGCTTGCTCTTTTCTTCGTCGTTTTCGTCATCTTCATGAAGTATATCGGGGTCGGGCTGAACAGCCGCGGCAATCTCAGCCTGCGATACTCCTTCTGATGGTGTTAGCATGAGTCACTTATACATAAACTAGTCATTACACACCTAAATGTTCCAGACCCTCTCCGGCTGTCTCGTGGGGTACAGTTGGAGGAGGGACGTCTGATGTGGGTGGTGGAGGCAGAGGGGCCTTGTTCTTCTCCCCAATACGGAGAAGAGTGATGGCCAGTTGCGCATTGGTAGGGACGCCTCGGAGAATGGTGTTTCGCAGTTCAACATACTTTTCCCAACGAGGATACGTTCTGTTGACAAAGTTCAAAGCAGGTGTAATAATCGGATCACCGAAGAATCCAAAGCCGGCACCAAAACCCATACCCTTCATAGCCATGTATGGGGACGTAAAGTAAGATCCAAGGAGCATTGGCACAAGAACGGCAATGAGGATAAGCTTAGGTCGATGACAGTGGAAGGGCGCAGCAGGACTGAGGGCGTTTCCAAATCGCTCCCATGTATCGACAAAGTCGGCCATCATGTGCATCGTCGGACGAGCCTTGTCCCAAACAGCGTTTGACACGGGCTTCTTGGCTCTGTTATGCTCAACATGGGGATTCTCTCCCCCGGATTTTTGTCGAGCCTCGGTGGCTTCCTCGGTGAGCTTGGTTGGGTCTGGAGCAGCGCTGTCATCGTCGGGGTCTGTCTGGGGGTGCTTTCCAGCAGCAGTGCTAACAACGATCTACACCCGTCAGTCTGTTTCCGTGAAGACAAAATAGCAAGGCAATAAACGACATACGCCGGAACATACCGTGGAAAGACTCGTCACAAAGCTATGTGCCTCCTGCTCAACTGCTTCACCCTTGTGTTTCTCAGGCGCGCCAGTGACCGAGTCATCAGAGGCGAGTACACCAGCAGCTGGTGTCTTGACTCCTCCCGTCTTCGGATCAATAAGTGACGGCGGTGCTCCAGGGAAACAAATGGTGCGAGCATCAGGGGACCATATCAGAACCATGAGGAAGAGAATAAGAGTCGGGCCAAGAATGTCAAGCAGCCACGCCAGAGCATACACTCCCAGAAAAGCAGAAGTTCTTTGGGTCTCCTTCCACGATCTCAGACGAATGATATGCTTATAGAAAGAAAAGAGCTGCACCAGAACAGACACGTAAAGCCGCTCAATCTGCGCCCTAAGCTTGTCTGGCGAAAACTCCTCGTCGTCTGCAATGTTCATATCCAGCATTCCCAGCGGAGGTTCCTGGATGCTCTTGACGTAAAACACCTGCTTATCGAAGCGTCGGATCAATGTCCACACATCTTCGTTCTTGAGTCCTCCCACGAGGTGCGGCACGGCGCGAGGCGACTCGTTCCATCCCAGATTCTTGACCTCGACATCTCCGTGTTCGAGCTGCGCTGCGCCTTTCTCTTCAAAGTTCTTGCTCTCTTCAGCGAGGGCGTGGCTCACGGTCGGAGCTTCTTCTTGGTGCTCTTCGACGATTTCGGGTTCACTTGGTACACCAGTCGAGAACCGACGGTTGGGGTCGTCGGATGCCGTAGCCATGACTGTTTTCTTGTGTATTAGAGTGAGCTTTGGGTTGAGCAAAGGTTGAGCAACGGACTCACGATGGGAATTGTCTAGTCATATTGTCCAGCGCTAATGCTTGACAGCCTGGAATTGGAATGGAAATAACCCCGCCGCCTACGTCAAAGGTTACAGGGAAGGAAGTATCATGACATCTAATCGTGAATCGTGACGTCATGAAATCTCAGCTCAAAGCGATTAGAGGCATTAACCAAACATATGCACACTCATACTAAGACAAGACAAGATAGGACAAGACAACTTTCTATTGAAAGAAATACGATGTTTCCGAAAATAACGCGCAAACACATGCTCTATCCTTGGCATTCAGCTGCAAAAGAGCAGTCACCTCACGTCACAGATGACAGATGACACCCACTGAGACGGTCTCTGATGGTCTAGATCTGGCACACAGTAAATATCCTTCACTGTATCTGCCTTCGCAACCCTGTTTCTCTGCGTCCGTCTTTATCTTTTTGCACACACAATAAACCTGGTTCATGAGGCTCTTAAATCAAGGATTACGTCGATCCCGGCTGCAACCTCCGGAGTGGGGCCGATTGCCGATATCACGATCCGGACCACATCATCCGGTGTGGTAGCAGTTGGTCTTGATTCGGCATTTACTCAGGTCGATGAGTTTCAGCGTGGTGGTGGATGGTACTCTGATGTTACCTTCTGGTCGCCTTGTATCACCAAAAGAGTCGATCTCAATAGGTGCTCGGCTTATGAGGGATGCAGAAGGGGTGACAGCGGGATTGTCATTTATATGAGGGACATCCCGTGTTTGCCTGAAATCAGGAAACCTAAGACTTTACTTGGGACTCTACTTAGCTATGCCTTTGTTCAAGACATCCCGGGCTCCCATCTCCAAAGAAAGACGAGTGTCCATGGATTCCTGCGGACAGACCGACATATGACACGGTGAGAAGAACAGCCTGAACAATACACTGACTTATTTATTCCTTTTCGCAAACATCTAGATCCGAAATGCCCGATATCTTGCGACCAGTCAAGTCAGCTTGGTGACAAATACACCATCCCCAGGACAAAAGCTGTCAAAACACCATGATCTGAGAGTCAACCAAGCGACGCGCCTCGACTAAATATCGTCGGGATGTCCCAATGCAATGCTATCTCCCTGTTTCCATTATGTTCGCCTTTCAGAGACGGCGTTTTGAGTCACTGTTGGTCAACATGTCGCTCCTAGCTAAGGTCGGGGTCGGTTCATACATACCAAGTGCGCCGCTATGAACCTGTTACGAGTTGCATCAAACATGAATCTTTGGAGAAGATATTTGCAGGAAGTGGTTTAGTATGTTTCTATTGTTCAAACCTTTTGTCCATCGCAGTGATTACTCAGTGTTATCCGCGAAGTTTCGTGTGGTCAAGAACAAGATCAACTATCATGGGTATCCCATCTACAACCCAGCGACTCACCTTGTTGCACCCTACAGTTGCATCATGATGGACCAAAACGAACCACATTCACTTGAACATATTCCTCCGTATGTTTACAACAAGGAACCAGTACTTTGAGCACCATAAACACCCAGTGTCGCGAGACGTTGACAATCAGCACGAACATGATTACCCTATACCAAACACGACATGATCAAGCCTCAACCATGGTACGAAGCAATCTACAATTGATCGTACAGAACTCCAAGACTCTGCCTACTGTATCCAATCAGATATAGCTAACCTCGACATGATACGAGCCATTGAATTGAGCAAAGCAACCCCTCACTTACACATCAGATCATTAGCCTCAGTACCTCATCATGATTACCAATGACGAACTCAGTCGAGTACAACACATGAAGAAAAACAACCACGTCGCTCATCCATCACATCCAGAAACTCGATTAGATTGGTAGACCAAGTTGCAATAAGGCCTCGTTTTTATCACGGCGGTAATCTTAACTTGATGCCGCAGTCGCCTCATCCTCATCCCGCGACTGGCAACACCACGTAGGATTAGCCCCCATGTGTGATATCTCCTCCGCTCATACATGTATACCAATCAACTGCACATTCGGCGCGAGGCCAGCGGAATATGCAGGAACAGACATATCCCGGAGACCGGTCAGGCGTTGTCCGTTGACCGGGCTGTCAATCCTGACAGAACATGCCATACCATTAAACTTGGCACCACGAGATAGCCTGCTCCAAGCAATCTTCAGTTCAGATACTATCGTGGCCAGCTCAGAGCGATTGATAGCTTCCCCCCACGTTCAAATCTTGATATCGGTCTGGTTTTGGTAGCCTTGGACTATACCTGGCGAATAAGCGTCCGCCACAACGCGCTGGCCACTAATCAAGCCAGGGCCTCTCCTCTCACATGGACGAATGTCGAATACCATGGGAAGAGTCGGGCGCGAAAAGATTTTTACCTTGATTACCAACAGACAAAAGCAAGTACACGACAGCGGTGTGATGCACAGCCAAAACCTAACAGTACCTCGACAAAGTATAGTATCGACGGATTCGAGCATCTCAGCCGCGGCTGCAAGTACTGTACTTGCAATCTGACTTGCAGATCTCAAGGCCATGCCATCCATGCTGGTGCGGAATACCTCCACGTGCACTGGCCGAGGTGAATTGTTTCATGCAAATTATCTTTGGGCGAGAGTTCAGACGATAAAAAGCCACTTGACCGGGGGCGAAATTGAGGCTGCAATGCAGTAGTAGTCGAGTACGGTAGCAGTCGGCATGGCGCGAGGAGCAAGCGGTTGCTGTGCAATTACTACCCTCAAGCTCAAGACAAATTGCAACAGTGCAGTTCAAGATCTGGATTCGGAACGGAAGAGGTGCATACACTCGATTGCATCCGGTCAAACGGTATATATTCTGTTGAGTAGTAATAACAGTACCGATATAGGACAAACCTCATGCATTGAGACATTGATTGCCGAGCATCCCGAGATGCAAAGGCTCGGTTCTGGAATTCCACAAGCAGAATTTCGCTTAGACAGACCCGACATCGCGTAGTAGCCTTGCCTTGCTCCTACAGAGTAAGCCGAAGCCCGACATGCGATGAGACACGCCGGACGCACACACACACACACACTCAAGACCCTTGTCACGATCGTCAGGAACGCGACACACCACAGCCAACAAGCCTCCGGACCCCGTGTTCCGCCGACCGCGGTGTTCTTGTTTAGGTATAGCCAGGGCCAATTTCGAGAGGTATTATCTCGTTAATAGGCTCACAAGAGGGAGAAAGAACTTTTTACAGCAGCCACCATTGAGACAAAAAAGAAGGTTTGCGGTGTTGAGACATTATTGATCAGCCACAGTTGTGTCTCGCAGCAATTGCCACCATGACAGAGTAGCTGGCACCAAGAGGAAAGGATCAGAGCACTTTGGGTCTGGGCAGACAAGGTTATCCCTTCTTGCTTGTTTGCATATCGACTGATGTACAATATGCAGACAAGTCGAGAAGGGGATCTTCCGGGCCTTTGTCACCCCGCGATGTATCGCAGCACATCATCGTCTACGGATACAGTCGGAGCCGCTGCACCCAAGACAAGGACGTGGGGCCGGGAAGCTGTATGTAAGACTCTTTTTGAAGAAAAAAGAGCAAAAGATGATGAAAATTCTGACTTGGTTTGGGCTTGGGTCAGCCCACGGTGGAGATGCATGTGGATGGGCCAAGGTTGTGTGTGGTGGTCCTCCCATTCTCTGTCGTCAGCGTTCCTGAAAGGAAGGAATGTTTGTCATATTTTGTCATTTTGATCTCATTGCATTTTGTTGAATGCGATGCTATCTATTACCGCCGAGGAATGCACCCTATCTGACCGGCTGCAAGCAAGCACATGGCAGTCAAAAGCTTAACTTATAACAGAGTGCCTCGGGGAACAGATATCCTGGCATTCCGTTTAGAGAATGTGACGTGCATCTGATGCAGCAAGTGATTGGCTTTTGGTACGTGTATGTCGCAGTCAACAATTCAATGAGGCTCACTCTTGTGTGTGTGTACTGTAAAGATTGTGCGTTTTTGATGGGTAACATCGGTTGCCGTTGAGTTTTGTCGATGTAACCACACACAAAGGAATTGAGGCCCCAATTGTCCAATCGCCACTTGGAAGAGATGGATGAAAAGTTAATCAGATTTGGAAAGTTAATTAATGATGAGCTGCATGAATACGGGCTGTGTGTCTTTGTGTTATAGATCATGTTGAGTATCATATACCCTATGTCAACAACAGACCAAGTAATGTAAACAAGGCCAAAGCTCAGGAATGCAAAGTCTGCGCCGCAACCGTTGAAGTAATTACCGTGAAACAAAACGGTAAACCATGGGTCTGTGTGTAGGTACTCTTTGATTCCCATGCTGAAAGCCACACGATCGATGGGCTGAACTCTGTTGCCAACCAATTAACAATACGAAAATAAACAACGGCCGCAAGAAGAGATCAGAAGATCAATTCACTCGTTAATCTGAGACGTTAACGAAAAGTAAATCTATACTTTTCTTTAGTTATCAATTACAATTGAAAAGGTTGCTGTTGTGATGAGAAATTGGGTGTTGGCGTTCATAAAGAGCATGCAGATCTAGCAAATGCACTATTACACGTCTCTACCGAAGCCGCAGCCGAAGCCACAGTCATTAGAAAAAAATGTACAAATTTTCTCTTTCATAATTTTAGTAACAACTCGATGATATTGGCGATGATGATGATGTTGGTTATGATGACGATGACGGCATTTGGTGGGTTACTTTAGTTTCAAAGCAAAGCTGGTTTCCTTGTTTGTTAAATGATCATCGCAGGTATTGGTTGTTGATGCCTTGCGATTGAGGCATCAATGTACGTTACCAAACTCTGCAAGGGACCAATAAAGAGAGTCTAGTTGACAAAGACTGTTTTTCCAACAATGAGATAATAGTTGGATTGTGCCTCGGACCAGATACCCTATTGTTAATAGCTGGTGGAGGGTCGGATAACAGGAATTGAGTTTGTGCGGGCGTAAGTGAGTGCATTCAAGGGTTCTGAATAGCATCTGGGGTAAGTAAGTACTTGAGAGTTAACTCTAGAGTGTTTCTCATTGAGATTTTAGCTTGTAATTGGTTGATGCGAAGAATATGTCTGTGTATCGTAGATCAATTGACTCAACCAGAGCTGTTACTCAGACACAAAAGTATAACGCCGACACCGGATAAGTAGTATCCCCAAGTCTCTAATAACTCAACTCAACTCAACTCGGCTCAATTCAACCACCCTCCTCTTCTGTTTCGCGCCACAACGCGTGTCTGACAGCTCTCAACGAACTGCAAAGCGCAAACTCAAACAGACACTTGCATAATAACGCAGCAACTTAGTACCCAAGTTCAACCCAGCGCCACTTGGGGCTTGACTCTAAGAATAATCTGCGCATTTTAAAGCCTCACCTACTCAGAACGGCCTCTCGCTCGGCCATTAGATAAGTCACCGTGTGTCTTTTTGTCAAATGCATGTGATCCAAACCGGCAGGTCTGAAACGATATCTTCAATTATCGTCTATTACCCTACAGAGTTACTCTGTGTGTGAACAAAACCCCCCATGTCTTTTTAACCCATGTTTCTCTAGAACGACAAGCGAATAGGCCGGGACGGTTGGATGCGTTCCGCGGGCACAACGGTCAGCCTCCAAAGTCAGTTTCCGGGCCCATCTATCGTCGAGGAGGCTAATGCAGCAGCAGGGTCGCTGGCATAACCGTCGGTCTGGCACCGACAATTTGGCAAGTCGGTAAAGGGATGTTTATGGAAACGGCTTTTGATCCGGAACATACAATGAGTAATAATGCCATAGCCCGATACACATCCATAGGTATACTGTTGTCAACATGAGATATGTAGTAGTGCTTGATGTTTCCAAGATCGCGATTCTTCTCCGATGCCAGCTAACTAACAAGCGGCACAAAATAAAATGAGTATCCATTCGGCCAAATGTTTAAGCTTTTTTCTCTTCTACACCACCACCTTGTTCCCGGAACGCGGCGCAGTTTTTCTTTGGTGACCCCTAGCAACAAAAACCTAGCCTAGGTCTCAAGGTTTTTGCAAGCCACAGACTTAGTAGCCAGACTAACGGGCCTTCCATGTTCTTCCATGGCCCCCCCGGCGCACCATCGGCGTCGCTTCCCTTCTGCTGGGAAGCTTGGACTGGGCGGCCACTATGCCGTGATGGGTAAATGTGCCCCGTCCTGCCACGAGACCCAAGACAAGGACAAGATGCAAGATTTCCAGAGGACAGGATTTATGACAGGCAGAAGAAGGGGAGAGTGAATCGACCATTATCTCGATTGGAATGACTCGATGTGTCAACTCCTATTTTTTTCCAGGGTCTCGAAGGGAAGAGAGTCAAGTCAAACCACTTGGTGGAGTCATTTTTCTTCTTTTCTTCTTTTGGAGGGTAGTAATAATTAAGCGTTTTGACATTTTTCAACTGACTCTCTAACAATAAAAAAAAAATAATAATAAGGACCTGTGATATAAGCGGAAGCACCCGTCGTAAACTTTGCTTTGGCTTTGACAGAGTGGACCGACGACTTGACGAGAGCGGTCAACTTGCCATCAAAGTGGACAAACACGGTCAGTGGATGCACAGCACAATGAGAGGCTGGACAAGATACTTTGTGTGTAAGTGGATTCTTCTCGCAAAGACGGGGAAAACGGAACGGGGGGCCAGGAGTTGTCTCGTGGAAACAAGTCCAGTGCGTTTCCTCATCTCGCGAAGGAAGTGATCGACAGACCCAAGTTACTGGCCTCAGCAAGTAAAGAACTGAACAACGACGTAATATTGCATCTAAACAAGCAAAGCTCAACAAGTTAAGCCACTTTTGTTTCCAAGATGAAAGATTGCTTTTTACTCAAGATGGAATAGAGTTGTATCCGTCAGCGGCTTTTGGTTCAAACGGCTTTGTCACTCCCCAGTATCATTCTTTGGCATGTAGTAGCGTAGACCATGACTGGAGATGGAGTCAAGATTGCGAGCTCAATAGTTCGGCCTGAGCTTCCGGTTCCGAAAGGCATGAGCTGCTTAGGCGAGATAAATAGCAATGTTCTAGAGTTTGATCATCGGTGACAGGCGAAGCGAAGACAGACCAGCGACCAAAAAAAAGGGATACCGCCTTTGGATCAGAATCTGGGGGCAAGGATTTGTGTCCAATCCTACAGGCTGCAAAAACGAGGCCGACCCAGACAAACGGTGCCCAGCCCAGCCAGCCCAGCCCAGCCCAGCATGTCAAGTCATGTGCAAGGCTACGTAACCCCTGCTGGCTGGCTCACTCACATGAAAAGCCCCCCCAAGGCCCAAGCTGTTGTTTTTCTCTCTATCCTTGTCACCGGCTTCTCTGCCTGGGGGCCTTGTTCAATGTCACATTTCTGATCTGACCGAGAGTGGGACAATTAGAGAAAAAAAAGGGACCTTTTTTTTACGAACGAGAGGAGAGAGAGAGTCATAAGAGTCACAAGTAGTAGTATCCGTAAAAAAAAAAAGAATAAAAAAAGAAAGATCGGCAACATGTCATGAGATCAACGGGACCGGGAAATAAAAAAAGATGTTATTTACTAACAGAAAGTAAACAAATAAAAAAACTTGGAGAAGCGCTGATCTTTGCATCCAATGGCAAGAAGCTACCTACCTATGTAAGCTTGGTGATGGAATGTAACTTGATGAGTCTTTTCCCATTTGGTTATTAGTTACACAAGAGAATAACGGTTTTTTCTCAACGTTTGAGCCACAGAAGTATATAATGAAAATATTTAGTGAAATTGCATAAAAAGACGACATTCGTAGTTACTATTACACAGATAGGTAGTGACAAAGAATGGAATCATCATCGATGACTTTTGGCTAGCAAATCGATAATTCGTAATCCATTTGGTTGTGCTTCATGGTAGATCCCTGTTGCCTCTGTTGCAGTGGTTCCCTCACTAAATGTCATGGTTCGTCTGTGTGTGTGTGTATCTATTGTCGTTGCATTTGTTTGAGATTTATTTTGACTTTTCTTTTCTTTTTTGTTATTGTTATCGTGGTGGTGGTTTGAATGTCTCTTCCCGTGAGCTATTGTTTCATAGCTATTGAGTCTTTGTCGATCGCGGCAGTTCTGGTACTAAATCTGAGCCACAAACAAGATGCACGGGCTGTTGTTCCCTTGCGCACATCATAGGTACCTCTGACTGTCATAGAGTCAGTCTGCCTCAATAACAGCCAGCCAGCCTTTTCTCTCACTGCCCGCCATCTTGTTTACTTCTCTCTATTGGCTATTTCGACCCAACCTCTCTCCACCTGCTCTAATACAATTGGTCTTCAGTGGACGGCCCCACTTGCCTGATGCCCTGAAGAAAGGCTCTGTAAAGTGATCCTGTGCGTGCTGTAAGTGTCCACTGTAAGCTGCTGGTACAGTGTCACAGCAGAACCAAGGATGGACACCACCTACCATGGCAGTCGGTTCAACCTATGATTCTTCTGTATTGCTTCTCCTCATCACCTTATTCCCACGTCACGCCTGCATCTCGTCTGTGAGTTGCAGAGAGACAAATTAACATTCAGCCGCGACAAGAGACTCTCCCTCTCTCTTCTCCCCCGCCTTTGATGGCCAGAACCTTGGACGTCAGCCAACCTTTGGGATCCCTGCCCACCACGAACGAGGTATAACGCACCTTTTGTATACTCCCTCTCTTCTCTACACTGCATGGCATGTGTTGAGGACGAGAAACAATAGAAAGTAAAAAGCAACCTCACCGGTCATCCCACCACATACATCTCCCATCCCCAATCACCAGACACATCCGTCCATTGATGGTAAACACACTGCTGTAGCCGCGGTTCAATACAGCAACTGTAGAGTAGCAGCAAACGTCAGCTGTGCAGTCTCAGTCTCATGTAGTCGCGCCCAACCCTCCTCGGTTCAATAACACGTGGACGGCCGAGCGCTTGTTCTTTTCTTGTTCTTGTTCTTGTTTTCCAGTGACAGACTTACTGTCTCTGTTGTCTGTTGTCTGCCGCGCGCATTGCCCCCAGCCGCCGGAAGCAGAGTCAACCATAACCATGCCCATATTGCTGCAACCACCTGATGATGCTACAATGTATCCGTACATATTTACCGTGGTCATGCCCCGGCACTTGTAGATTCCGCTTTTTCTGCTCGTCTATCAATCAATTTAATCAGTATCAATTAATTAGACCCCTCAACTGTCGCTTGTTACGAGTCACACTCGCCTCACGAGGACACAACCAACCAGCACCGGACAAAAAGTCAAAAAAAGCAACCAGCAACCAGACTTGGTCGCTTGTTTTGCTTGAGTCGACTCATCAACGCTCAAGCAAAAAACAAGAGTCAGCAACAACAGTCTAGGTCTACGGGATATACTAGCCTGTTTTGACTCTGACTCTGCCTGCCAAACACAGCCTACCTCTTGTTGACTCTCTCTCTGCTCTCGTCAGAGTCAGAGCAAAGAAAAGAGACAATAACAAAAACTCCACTATACGAAACCGTTTCCTAGTTGACTCCCTGCCCAACCGAAAAACCCCACCTCTTTTTTTTATGCTCTGGCTCTCAGACTGAAAACTGAAGACCAAAAAAGTTGCAAGCAGGCAGTGGACAGACGACACAAGACAGAGGACAGAGGACAGAGCCCAGCGCCCAGTCCCATCTAGGAAAGGACCCGCCCCGCGCTCGCACCTTGACCTCTTGTCTTCCTG